>JBBPOD010000066.1:0-37657 GCA_038091255.1 Tylopilus intermedius | reverse complement strand
GCACCAATTCAGCGCGTTGGTCAACTCTCTGTAAACATTCCTATGCTTGGGTCAATAAGCATTGAAAGGACGACAAATTCAAGGCTACCCTGAGGTCTTGCAAAGCGCCAGCAGAATCTGGGAAATCTACGATGATGTCAAAGATCTCTCGCGTACTACGATGGAGGTCTTGAAATCAGCGCTACGATGGTACCAAGGTTACGCTTCAAGAGCGAGATAACACACATACCGCAAGTCACAAAGAGTTTTGTGCATGTGAAAGTCAAACCGGGACCCGACACCCTGCATCATAGTTTTTGCTTCATCGGCTGCAAGATATGAGAAGCCGGAATATGAAAAGGAAAATGAGTCATACCATTGGTTGCTCCTCTGGCGAATGGCCATACCATCCATGGGACAATCTTTTGGACCATCCAGGCACGAAGATTCGTCAGCATTGGTTCTGCCCATGAGCCAACACAGGTTCGTAGCACATGTGCTTCAATGTACTCGTACCCTACGCTAGCTATAAGCGTTTCATAACGTTCTATGAGACTTAAGGTCTCGAAAGCCTGCCAGAGCGAGCGATCTTGCTGATCAGATGGATGCGATACTGTCCTGACGAGCGTTGCGGCTACGAGTGCCTTGACCCCTCGTGCAAAAGAGGGAGGGAGGATGGAGAACAAGTGTGTCTGAAAGGCGAGAGTATATGCGGACGTGATGGTTTGACCGAGCCTGTTAAGAGTGAGTTACAGGTACGAAGACGAGGGACTAGAGGCGATAACTTACTCGGTATTCGGTTTCCATGCATTATACCACTCTACAAGTCGGAAGATGAGTGCTTTGACTGTTTCCGGATCTGAGTTAGACTAAAGCTACGTCAGCATCCGATGGGATGAATATACGGAGGCCTACTTCGTAAAGGTTCATGTAAACCTCGACCTCGTGCGCAATCAGGTGTTGACTCTTATACAAATCCTCTGTAAAAACCAGGATAAGACTGTAATTGAAGCAGAGACGGGATCATGACTCGGACCAAGAAAGACCTCGAGCATCACTGATAATCGTCTACATTTGTTGATTATGTCGAAGGCTTCCCTAACCTGGCGCATGTCTGTTGGGAAGTACTTTAGAGCTTTGCAGCGGGACGAAACCAAAGTGATCCGCTTCACCATGCCTGGGCCGAGGAGCTGGGTCATTTATGTCGTAT
Organism: Tylopilus intermedius; assembly: GCA_038091255.1. Taxonomy (NCBI): domain Eukaryota; kingdom Fungi; phylum Basidiomycota; class Agaricomycetes; order Boletales; family Boletaceae; genus Tylopilus; species Tylopilus intermedius. The sequence continues at coordinate 36,468 of JBBPOD010000066.1, read as the reverse complement.
GGTTTCAGGAATGCAGTCGCCAACGTCCAGGCCTAGGCAAGTCGCGATGAACGGTCACCAAAAGAGTAAGAAAGAACGCGTACACGACTAAAGCTCATAAGACCCGATATTCCTGGCTCCGTGCGATTGATACGGGCAAAAGATTCTTGCCATTTGGCAGCAACCTGGGCGCGCACGGCGTTCGACGCCATCGACGCGGTACGAAACGGAGGCACAGCCACATTGACACCAACGAACGAAGACTCGGAACAAACAAATGAAATTTATTGTCCACTTGGACCTCTGTTCGACGCAGTGCGTAGAAACCAAAAGGTTGTGATGGTGCAGAGGGCTATTCGAACTCGATATTAAGTTAGTCTGCTAGTCTTGACCTAATCCGACGACTACCTGTACAGCAGTTTCACCAACTCCGAGTGCCAGTTTATCTATCTTATACAGTCATGGAGGGCGACACCAACTCTACCGTAACGCCATTCATTCCCACAGAACACGATGTACTTTCCATAGACTATATGGATATCCCACTGCCCACTCAGCGCCCCGATTCGCCTATCACGAAACGAGCCCGGTGCCAGGACCCACCCTCAAGCCTGAGCGCTGTAACTTTACATCCATCGTCCAGGGTATCACAGGAGCCAAACGTACCATGGCGGGACCCACAGTTCTACCTGAGTGATGGGAGCTGCGTGCTGCGTGTCGGTAACACCCTCTTCAACGTATAGTTTCCGTCTCTTTGTTCAAGGGGCGTAAATGACTCGTCTTGTAGGTTCATCGTAGCGTTCTATCATCGGACTCCTCGACATTTAGTACCCTTTTTACGCTTCCTCAGGGTGAAAACGCCATGGAAGGCACCTCCGATGACAATCCAATCGTTCTGCACGGCGATACCCCCGAAGAGTTTCGTAATTTCCTCTGGTCTCTATATGCCCTGTAAGACTTTCGATCCGGTCGCCGTGCCCCCTTGCTTATCCGTGTACGAATGATAGTCCGCATGAAATAATGATCGTCCGAGGTCCTCGTCTGGACCTTGATCGCTTTATCGACATTGCCAAAATGGCTAGCAAGTATTCATTCAAGTCAATCGAAACCTGGGCTTTGGATACGATTCAAGAATTCATCGATAGGAAACCATCGCCGTTACTCGACCCCAATCCCATCGGATTTCCCTTTTGTGCTGACTCACCGCCATCTGCGTTCGTCGAGAGCAAGCGCCAGATATCCCGGTTGGTGCGGGTTGCCCAAATGTGCGGGCACACAAACCTTCTGGAGACTATGATCGCTCTCCTTCGACAGCTCATGTCCGCATCCATACATTTTTCCTACCTCGCAATGTCTCTGTCGGACGATCTGAATCTCAGGGAACTGCGAGGCGCGGCTTACTTGGAAGCTTTACAAAGATCTGTGTTCATCTGTGGCCGCGATGAGAAAGGGAATTTCCTTGTGGAGGGCGACGTACACGAGAGTCCTGATGGATTGGACCGCCTTGTTGTCAGCCCCGCACAGCAGCTTCGCTTGCTCTCCGGATACCTCCGTCTCTCCAAGGCGTGGGAGAGATTACGTGCAGTCCCCATACCCTTCGATCATGCACCCCTCTGCGGAACTACCTGGCATCAGCATGGTTGCACGCAGAGCTGGTCCGAGTTCTGGAAGGAAAAGACCCGGTCCGACGGCGTACTTGCTCTTGGCCCGACTAACGTGATTGGAAAACTGCAGGTAATACTGAAGGAGTTTGACAAGTGGGGATCTGCGACGTACATGCACCACGAATGCAAGCTGGTTGCGAAGCGAGCCATCCAAGACGCGATAAAGAACATCAGCGATTCCTTGCCAGATTTTTTCCATGAAGCTGGCGAGTACTAATACGCCGCACGTCCTTTTTTATCCACCATAACGCAGTCACAAACATTAATGCTATCACAGCGGCTCATTCTCCTGAATGTTGTGATACATGTGTATGTTTCGGCTTACATCTTTTGCTTTCCCTTCACAACCGTATACTCGTAATCGAATGAATCGTTCGAAACATTGCGGGGTTCTCCTCTCCAAGGACCGTCCGATGCTTGGTGGGTATCTGTCGCTGACAGAGCCACCATGCTGCGCATCAGACTATCGATATTGTCCGATGGGGGCTGATCTGAACCTATTTGTGATCCGCGCCTGAGCATCTGTTGAAGGATTTCTTCTTCTTCCAAATGTTGTATACGAGCCCTAAGTCCTCGTAAGATCACATCGAAAAACACTAGCGCAAAGTAAGCTCGTGCTGTGAGTGTTATGTGTGGCTCACCAACTTTTCTCCTCCATCTGGTTCTGTGGTAAGGGTTGGATCAATGCAGAGAACGACATAAGCTCTTCTTCGATCCTCGGACCGTCCAACTTGAGTTTCGAGGACCATTTTTGTTCGAAGGCTTCTGCATTCAGTTCAGAGTCAGATTGGCTGGACTCGTCTGGTCCATAAGCCGTGCCCACTGAACTCGCGGGTGAGGGTGCACGGATCACAGGTGAGGCGTATGCAGGATCGCCGCTGTGGATTAGCGGGACGTTCGGCATGACAGTCCGAATCGCAACACACAGATAGCGCGACACGACGCGGTGTGACATTGTTTATTAGCGCGACTTCAAGTTGTGACGATCAGTCACGCTAGTCTCTTTTATAAATCACTGCGACGCGTGTTCGCTCTCTTTCGTCTGCTCCACCACCTCCCCCTCGGTCTGGTAGCATCTTATCCCCATACTCTGTCTCACACATGGCCTATGTTTTCAAGAGAGGTCAGTATCTGTCCGCCATCTTCATCGGCCAAAGCTGAACGTGGTATGGCCGGCTATGTCGCAGATGGGTATGTTACTTCGCGCGTGACATGACGCGTCTCGTTGATACCTCTCGCCCAGACGTAAGGAGAACGTTCAGTTCGATAAGGTAGATTACATGTATCCGTCGCGTCGCGGTTTTGTTCACTCGGGCTGTGCATCAGATCACGGCCAGGATAAATAAGCTGTGCTATGGTCTCGATATGGACTACGTTGATCCCATCGAGTAAGTCTCGTCGGACGCGTTTTACCGCATACTGACGGCGGTATGTATACAGGGTAACAAAGAAAGTGATTGCAGGTGTATACCAAGGGGTCACCACTGTGGAGCTCGATGTCAGTTCCTTCACGTGCTAACATCCATGTCATCTAATCCTGCCTCAGAACCTTGCCGCAGAAACCGCTGCCTACCTTACTACGAAACATCCAGACTATGCTGTCCTTGCTGCACGCATTGCTATATCTAACCTGCACAAAGAAACCAAAAAGAACTTCTCCGCAGTGATCAAGGATCTATACGAATATAGTAGGGCACTTCAATTTTCCGCGAGCTGCTTTATTAATGGTTTATAGTCAACCCAAAGAACGGTCAGCCCGCGGGCATGATCTCACAGCAGACGTACAACGTGATACAGAAGCATGCTGCAACACTTGACTCTGCAGTCATTTATAATCGTGACTTCAACTATAACTAGTAGGTCTCCGTTAGCTTGAGCATTCATTATTTAACAGGCTGCCGTAGCTTCGGTTTCAAGACTCTTGAGAGATCTTATCTTCTCCGAATCGATGGTCGCGTCGCGGAGCGCCCCCAGCACATGATCATGCGAGTAGCTGTTGGCATCCACGGCGATGACATCGAGCGCGTATTAGAAACGTACAATTTGATGTCTGAACGATACTTCACGCACGCGTCGCCCACACTCTTCAACGCTGGCACACCCCATCCACAACTCAGTTCCTGTTTTCTTGTCTGCATGAAAGAAGACTCCATTGAAGGCATCTATGATACGCTGAAAACTTGTGCCATGATCAGCAAGACTGCTGGCGGCATTGGCTTGAGCATTCATTGCATCCGTGCCACCGGGTGCGTGTATTCCATGGCAAATTGTTGGTCAACGCCAACGTATGGTCTTTCAGATCGTACATTGCAGGCACCAATGGCTATTCGAATGGCATTGTGCCTATGCTCCGTGCATATGATGCAACCGCACGCTACGTCGACCAAGGGGGCAACAAGCGTCCTGGTGCCTTCGCGATTTACTTGGAGCCCTGGCACGACGATGTATTCGACTTCATTGATCTCAGGAAGAATCACGGCAAGGAAGAAGCCCGTGCCCGTGACCTGTTCTATGCCCTCTGGATCCCCGATCTGTTGTACGTCGCTCCCCTTATACTATACGCCAGTCTGAACAATCTTTAGCATGAAACGCGTGGAGGCAAATCAGGACTGGTCTCTTTTCTGCCCAAATGAGGCGCCAGGAATGGCCGATTGTTGGGGTGAAGAGTTCGAGGCCTTGTATGAGAAGTACGAGAAGGAAGGTCGCGCACGCAGGACTGTGCCTGCGCAGAAGCTTTGGTATGCTATCCTCGAGGCACAAATCGAGACTGGAGGGCCCTTCATGGTTTACAAGGACTCCGCAAATCGTATGTGCATATTTGTTTGTTCGGAGTTGGTAACCCATTCCTATTTAGGAAAGTCTAATCAACAGAACCTCGGCACGATCAAGTCATCCAACTTGTGTACAGAGATCATTGAATTCTCTGCCCCTGATGAGGTTGCCGTGTGCAATCTTGCTTCCCTCGCTCTGCCTACCTTCATCGTTAACGGCCAATACGACTTCCATAAACTTCATGATGTCACAAAAGTCGTTACACTCAACCTCAACCGAATCATCGACACCAATTACTACCCTGTGCCCGAAGCGCGCAGATCCAACATGCGGCATCGGCCCATTGGCTTGGGTGTTCAGGGTCTAGCTGACGCCTTTATGATCCTCCGTCTTCCTTTCGACTCCGTGGAAGCCAGGGAACTGAACTTGAAGATCTTTGAAACGATATACCACGGGGCCCTTGAGGCGAGCTGCGAGTTGGCCGAACAGGAAGGTCCGTATGAGACTTTCCGGGGAAGTCCTGCAGATCAGGGCCAACTGCAGTACGACCTCTGGGGAGTTATACCTACCGATCTTTGGGATTGGACATCCTTGAAAGAGAAGATTTCCCAACATGGGTTGAGGAATTCGCTGCTGCTTGCTCCTATGCCTACAGCCTCGACGAGCCAGATCCTTGGGTTCAACGAATGCTTCGAACCATATACAAGGTTAGTTTCTCGTCCACTGCAACAAATTACCGACTGAAAGGATGCCATCATAGTAACATTTACACCCGTCGTGTCCTCGCTGGGGAATTCCAAGTCGTTTGTCCCTGGCTTCTCAGAGATCTTGTCGAGCGCGGCCTTTGGGACGATACGATGAAGAATATGATCATCGCACACAATGGCTCCGTAGCCAATATTCCCAGTATACCCGACGACGTCAAAGCCATCTACAAAACGGTCTGGGAAATCAGCCAGAAGAAAGTCATTGACATGGCTGCGGATCGCGGGGCCTTCATATGTCAAAGCCAGAGCTTGAATATTCATTTGCAAGCCCCCACTCTGGGACAACTTACGAGTATGCATTTCTATGGATGGAAGAAGGGGTTGAAGACCGGAATGTATTACCTTCGCACGCGCCCGGCTGCCCAGGCCATTCAGTTCACAATCGATCAAAATACACTCAAAGCTGCTAAGATGCAAGAGACGTCCAGCAAAACACAAACACGCGCCCCAGAGCAGAACGCCAACAGCATACCAACACCCTCGGCAACACCCTCTCCAGTACGCACTACCAGGACAGACTCTCCGGTCCTTTCTGGCCCAACGCAGGGTGCCGGCTCGAGCTTGACAGCTATAGCAAGTGAAGAGATTGACCCTGAATATGCTGCGGCCCTTAAGCGTCAGAAGGACCGTGAGCTGGAAGAGGCAAAACTGATGTGTTCTCTGGAGAACAAAGAGGCGTGCTTGATGTGCTCAGGCTGAGCGCGTCGAGTAGGAGTTACTTTTTTCTGTTTTTGATTTCTGTACGTCCGCGCTTGTCTTTCGATCGACTTTGCGCTGTGTATCATTCTGTGCGTTGTAATAGCCTGTGCAATTGTTGTATCCGTAATCAGTAGCATGGCCCTCCGGGCACACCTGGATCCGGGTGCGTTGGTGCTCCTAGCGCCTAGCGCCTGGGCCATGGGTCGCATAAGGAAACCCAAGAATTTTTTCCCCTATGGCGGAAAATGTCGACGCGACATCTGCAATTCGAGAGATGGTCGGGCAGATCATCTAGGATATTAGATATGCCACGCATACTCATCGACACCGTCACTGGTGTGGTCTCCACGATGAGCTGCGGTCATCCGTGACGACTCAGCTCGACTAGGCATGCATCCAAAAAGAAGTGAAAGAGTTCTACTGCTATGTCATGCTGTCCCACAGGTGGCAGCCGCATGAACCAACGTTGCAAACTGTCGAGAATCTCTCAGTCTACAAACTCTCGGCTTCTCCCGCACTCAGCAAGCTCAAGATTTTCTGTAGACTTGTCCACACACTTGGGTTCGAGTGGACATGGAGCGACACATGCTGCGTGAAACAATTTAGTTCCCATGTTTCGATGGTATCACGGATCTTCTCTCACTGTCGTCCACCTGCTCGGTGTATCCTCAAAGTCGCAGGAGATTGGTGCTCTATGGCGGAGTATCTGAAACACGCGGGCGGACATACCAAGAATATCTTGCTTCCAAGGTTCATCCCTCATACAGACTCTGCAGCCTTCAGTGCTGTTTCAAATGAGTGTAACAGCCAGTCCCTCTCTTCCATACCCACGCTGATCCTCACTAATCCCTCCTCGATCCCATACTGTGCTGCCCATTCCAGCTCGGTATGGTACGCAAGAACAGTATAGGCGCATGCCAGGGTGAAGTTCGTTCCGTGACTCGCGGCCTTGTAACAAGCTAGTGCGTCGTAAAAGGCCGCCGATGCAGCCAAGGACGTGAACGTGAGCGATAACAGTCCCCCGAAACCAGCTCCAGGGCGCTTGCATCGGAGGTAGCAGGCAGGCGACGTGTACTTTGGGTAAAAGACCTCTTTGATGACGGCCGACGGTGCACCTGCCGCAATGGAGCGCGAGCGCAAGAATTCGCAGAGAGCCTCTGTGTTCTGGTCAATGGTCCGAACGCGCTGGGGTAAGTTGCGCGAGTTGTATTCCATGACAAGAGCGTCCTCGTCGAAATATGTGTCTTCGTAGGCGGTCATGTGACTCTTGAACACGGCATAATATTGTCCTTTCGGATTCAAGACGAGGCTGGATGTTTGATTGGAGCTGTGAGTAGGATGCGAAGGCAAAAATCAGCACACCTTCCACCCATAGCATTTGCTGCGCCACTGAAGATCTTGGATAGGCTCGTAGCAATAATATCCGCGTATGGCAGTAGGTCAACGTTGACGGCGTTCCCATTGGAGTCGTCAATTATCACTGGAAATTTGTATTTATCTGCGAGTGTTCTGAGGCGGGGCATATCTGGTGACCAGAGAAGTGGGTTCGATGGAAGTTCGGTGAAGAGGGCGAGAATCGGGGGCTTCGTCGGTTCTCGGCGGGATTCTTCAGCAAGGAGCTTTTCTAGGGCGTCCATGTCCGAATCAAGGCCATGACCAAAGAAATGGACGCCAGGTCCCCACCCTTCTACGACCTTGAGGGTGTCGACATACAAAAATCTAAGAGTCAAAAGTTTTATATCCCACCCTGACCCGGAGGCTGACACGGGGGAACGGGCTTACCCAAAGCAGACGCTCTTGGCTGGAGCCAATGCTCTCAGACAAAGCTGGTGTGCATTCCAAATCGCAACCATCCCCGTGGGGAAGAGGTACACGTCGCCTTCACGGAGGTCATGAACACCCGTATTGGGAGCGTCAATGCTAGCATCCCGTGCGCCAGTGTAAGGACCCTGCGGACCGCCTTCTACGTCGCCCGTGGTAATGAGCCCGGTTATACGTCTACGAAGGACCTGTTTGGCGAGTTTGCCAGAGCTAAGAAGTGAGTTTCGTTGTTCGGAGTATGTGCTTCCGGCATGGTTCGTTACGTCAATGGTAGTTGACGATACTCCTGGTGAGCCTCGGGCGAGTTCGTCTTGACCGGGTAAAAGAGAGAGGCAATACTCCGCGTACCGGGAGGAGATGCCCAGGCCAGTGTATCTCCAGAATTCCGCTGCGATCCGAAATAGGTTACCGGGAAAGAGAGCTATGTGCAGCTCGGCACATCGGCGCGTTTCGGCACGGGAGTCCTCAGGACTGATGGAATACTGAAGCAGCCTGATGGGAGCTGGAGTCCCCGAGGGTGCAACTCGGTTAAGTATGAACTTCTGACATTCTTCTGCGTCCCGTTTGCACGGAAATAACATGCACTGTTCCCCATATATTGCATATTTTTGTTCACAGATCGCGGCAAGCTAAACGAAATCAGTATGGACCAAAGTAAGTTTTTCCGCAATACGTACCCTTCTAACACTCAAATGTATGAAAAACCTTGGGTACCCAGTGATCATCGCACCCATGACACGTTTCTCTTTCATTCGAAAATCGATATTATCTCTCCATGCTGGGAGCGAGGAGACGATGGCATGTTGGTTGAACGGTGGGACAGGGTGGCCAAGGGTTTCGCCCCCAACAGCCATTACTCTAGAAGAGAGCCGAGCGCAAAAAGTGCAGCGGAGCTGGTGTTAATATTCACGATCCATTTAGTCGGGTTTAAATGTCGTCCGAAATGTGAAGAGAGTGCTTCGAATATAGATTGAGGTTTGGGAGATGGGCCAGCAGGACTTGGAGTTTTGTCAGACAAAAGTATTATGTGGGCGGAAACCTAAAGTTAGTATGCGCAGCAGCGTGGTGCACTACCCAGGCTCCATCCCATTTTTGTGCTAGAGGATAAGAGGGCATGTGTTTGTGTTCCCCGACTCCCACGAAGAGGGTTGGCGTTCTACGCAACAATGTGAGCCAGCGGACCGGGCCTTCAAGTTCGTGCCGGTTGCCCCAAGCCCTGCTGACCCGGACCATCTTCACGCCGATCCTCCGGCGCTTCCTCCCCCCGAGTAACAATGCAACGGGCAGTCTTAAGCACTTATGTGATATCTCCTGAGAGCCACAAAACTTTGAAGTCTAGACCATGCAACTCAGTGAAGTGATTAGACGCATAATACCACATCTCCGTTTCCCATACTAAAAAAAATCGAAGTTATTGTTAAGCACCAGTCTCGAAACTTGTGTGACGGTCTGGGAAGTTAGAAAGAAAGACGATCGACAGACAGTTTTAGGGCACTTTTGGGAACCACGTTACAGTACCCCAATGCAAGGTCAAGCTTCAAGGTTAGGTTCTGCCAATTTAAAAAGCAAGCCAAGACTTCCCACGGGTATTGACAGATTTGCATTCCCACGATTTTCTATCCTGTTCCCTTCCGGGTCCAGGAATAGATGATGCCGATTTCTCTAGCCCCCTGCGTTCTCTAGCCCCCTGCGTTCAATTGCTCGAACCAGTGATTCGCACCATTGGCCGGGAGTTGTTTCAAGCTAGTAGTAGCTATAAAAGCTTCAGCTTCATCCACCCTGGATTTCTGAACTGATGAATTGTTTCACCAAATCAGCATTTGAACCTTGATCACCCTGGTACTACCATGGAGGCTCGAATGCATATGTACTAGTATGTGCCCACTAGTACCGACCCTCCTGACCTGTCTGCCATATGGGGTGCCACTGAGCGGTTACTGTGTTCCTAATTGGAATATTTGTGAGTGTCCGCGGCTTGTATCGTCGAATTCGGTTCCAACTGACGCGCTGTGAACCAAGTTTGTCGCAGCACGATGAGGGCGCTCCCCCTAAGGTACAAGTCGACCAAAATACCATGCTACTGAATAGCTCGTGTAATCCAATCGATCAGTATACTCGGCATGTAGAGGCCGAGCATAGCTTGCTCGTATTTGGTCCTACCAATTTGCAGTGTACTACCGTGACCGGACGAGTAAAGGTCACAAAACCGAATACGAGGCGGCCCACGCCCTTTCTAGAATTTAATGATCAGGCAGCGACAAAATCGGCCTGTTACCGATCCATGTAAACGATTATAAATACATGGTGGCTTTTCTGTTCGTTTTGGACACTTTCCATAGCGCTTCGTAAGTGTTGTCTACCCACTATTGTTGCTACTATAGTACATCTAGGGTTCAGGCAAGTAAGATAGGTAGGTGTGCTCAACTCCAAACTGAATTTCCGAGCGTAGGATTTGGTGCCTAACCACTGGCAATAGCAGGTTTCTCTATGTGGTGGTTATCGTGTTGGCGATCCCTTCCTCTATCATGCTAGGTATGGGCTGTGGGATCGCGGCCGGTCATTCACATATATGTTTAACGAATGTGGTAGTGTCTCGAGCTGATCTCGTTTAGCAATTCCGAACTACCCCGGATTATTCCTTATTCCAATCTGCGAAACATGAAGGTACTAATTTCCTACTCCAGCTATGCTGGTCATCATCTTCACTCGTTCGCGAACAAGGTTCTGCAAGATGGATTCGGTTATTAGCCGACTTATCCGTGGTGCTATCCAGACAGGTCTCTTTGCCAGCATCTTCCTCTTGGGCGTGTCTACACAAACTTGAACTCAACGCAATGACTGAGTCAGGCACTGACTTGAATTACTTTCTTCTCTGAACTGTGTGTTCGAGAGGACCTCATGGATCCCCTTCTCACTCGCGAGTCGATCAGGGCAAAGCTGGACGGCACGAACCACGTCATCGGAGAGGTGAGTCGCTCCTCTCACTGTGCAATTTCTGCTTACCTTCAAATCCTTGCCCAGGTCGGGGCCACCCACCTGGGGATCCAGTGCCCAGTCGATGAGCATTGAGCACCGAACTTGAAGCACGCAACGCTACTCTGGACGCGTCCTCGTCTTGTGTACTAGGTGTGCAAGGCAATGCCGTTTCGTTAGCGGTCTGAGATAGCGTTTGGAATCGCATCTGGCGAGGACCAGACAGGATATCCGGCAGAATATTGTATTTGGTTTTGTTACCGTCACGATCCATCGTTTGGTTGTCGCATTCGTTTTGGTCGCATTCTGGTTTTCAAGTGTACCAAACACATGTTGAACGATGTCGTGAAGCTGAACCAGCTGCATTCTTGACACGGAATAGCTCTGGATCTAGTAGTAGCATCATGTATTGTAGTTGTTGACTAGGTATTCTTATAACGTGTACACTGGTGGGACTTGGACGAGACGGACGATCAAGCCATGCATGGATGCTGGTGCAGTCCGTATCCCAGAGCTTAGATTTCCGGATAGATAACGAGCTCCCTACAACGACATAAAGATTACAGTTACTACATAGTTATGGCACAAGCATCCAGCGTATACAGATGCGACGAGGTGGGTACAACAACAGGATCAGAGGTAGCATGAGGGTAAGTACAATGTCTGGATGGTATACACCGTCAGTTCTATAAACAGGGACTTTTATAAGACGTTGGTAATATCAAGACAAGCTGAATAATTTATCAGACGCGGTGGACCGTCAAGATCGCGATACGGCCATCTTGCGCGATGTCATGGTTGATTCCTAAAGTAGATTACGAGTGAGTAACGGGGGGACGTGTTGCCGGTGGCGTGATTCACACCTTTGATGCCCGGCTCTAGCAGCCCCTCACGCCATTCTACCTCAGCGAGCCAGGAGAGACCCCACCACCGGCTGCCAGAGATGGCTTTCGCGACTAGTAAGTCGCGACCAATGTTGTATCCGTTGGGAACAATCATATGATGCTTGGTATAATCCTATATCAGAAGGCTAGTCAAGAATGAAGATAGAGGCTTGGGTGTCGAGCGAACCTCCTCCTTTGACACGCTGGATATCGGGGTGAGTGAAGGGGCCAGGACTGAGTGTACATTCGACGCACCCGAGGAACCATGCTTCGGTATCGGCTTCGGACCCGTTTTGCTTCCAGGCGCGGAAATGATTTCCCCCTGACTGTGACGTTAAAACATGGAGGCTCGAGGGTCACTGATTGTGACTTGCCAAAGAGGCTTTCCCAACATGTACCCCAGATAGGGAAATAATGCTGACGTGCCAGAATATGCTCTGATTTCCTGCCGTCTCCGTCGCCGAGGTTTGCCTTGTGGACGTGACCATAGTGCAGCCCGAGGCACTCCTCGGAAAAGCCAACAGACCTGGGCGGTATGAGTCATGTCTTTGAAGATGAAAGGGATAGGATAGCCTACTTGTAGTACCAGCGGAAACCTTCCTCTGTGAGGATGAATGGATCTGATCGGTTACTGATAATGACATTCAAAGGCTCTCCGGAGACGGGGGTTGTAAACTACACGATTCAGGACCAAGGGGAATGACAGCAGAGAAAGCTCACGTCGATGAACTGCCCACCGCGAATCCGTGGATCGGCCCAGCCATCCTCGACCCTTGGGGGGTCAACGGTGAACGTTGAAGGAACGAAGGGAGCCTGTGTGTTCCAGCCCAGAAAGCCGAAGCCGGAAGGGAATGGCACCGCGAGGGCTGGGTAGAGGAGGGCGAGGCAGGCGAGGGCGGTGAGCATGGTCGCGGCGACGAAGGAAGGGCCCGGGAAAGCGCGCCGTTGCAGTACTATCGGAGAAACGTGCCCGATCAGTCACGTGGTTTGTCCGTCTTTGAATTAGACCGGCCATGTCGACGCTCGAAACGTCGAGCGATATCGACGCAGAGACCGCGTCACAGCGCTCAGTCTCGCTTTCTTCCCCACCCCGCTCTCCACACGCCGCCAGCACCCCACTCCATCCCCAAGAGTTCTTCTCAAAACGAGACTCGCAGGTCGACTCGATAGAGATTGACTTTGCCTCAGAGACGGACGAAGTCAGCGACTCACATAGCGATCGAGATCCACGCAGAGCTAGTTCAATCACTTCCGCAGCACCCTCCACATTCTCACAGCCAGAACAACCAAAGGCACATGTTGCCTCTGTCACCTACCCTCCCACGGCTTCTGAGGACACCACAGACGTCGATTCCTTTACCTCCGCCGCGTCAACTTACTCCCGCAAGGCTCGGCCGGAATCAATGCTACTACAGCCCCCGAGCGGCCCCCTGGTTTTGGGGATCGCTCTAGTGGACTTTAACCATTTGGTACGGCTCGTCGAACACGTCATCCGTTCAACTTGTCGATATTGTACTAGGTTGGCCCCAAGATCGAATTCAGCCAGGGTGACATATTCGAGGACGAGGAGATCGCAAAAGTACTTCCTTTTCTCGCCCTTCCCGACGGTGCCCATCTGGTGTGCTACATCTCTCGGCCATGCATACCCGTCTCACTTTACCGTGTAGTCTCTCGAAGACTATTCTTATTTCCATCTTGTCCCTGATGTACCCAATCCTACCACGATATTTGGGATATCGTGAGTTTCTATATCTATAAGACACATCGGGAGGCGCGTTCAATCTCTTTTCGTAGATGTAACCGGCAGATTGCTGCTTCCACCTTACTTGTCAAAGATGTTGACGTGACCCGTTCCATCGTCCAGAAAGCAGTCGTTGTATTGGCCAGCAAGCCCGTATTTGGTCCGATACGGTCAGTGGGTCAGAACATATATATAAATTTACTGATGGGTCAATACAGTGATCGACTGGGAGTAGTGACAAGGGCCTTGTTTGCTCAAAGGTAAACCATTGTACTCAGGCATGCTCTCGCAGGTTCTGACTTCATTCGCAGAGACTTTACGGATACGCAAATACTAGTCGAGTTTGGGAATTCACTGGAAATATCTCTACGGACACAACTCACGGAGAGCGGTCTGTACATTGGTTAGTAGCAGATCACATAACTTTCCTGCGATAATAGCTGATTTATTGGGAACAGGAACCAGTCTGTAAGATCTCCAATATACGTCTGGTGCTAGCATTAAGTAGTTCCACAGGAGAGAATTCGTTCACGTTTTTCGACATCGTGCGTTGGTGCTGTTAAAGGCCCTAATGCTGCAGAAAAAGGTTTGTAGCTGACTTGTGTTGTAAACTCTCGCTCACCACATCCTAGATCATGTTTTATGGACAACCTGTCGAGAGATTGTGCACTTACCAATATTCATTGATTTCCCTAATACCCAGTTGGTGCATGTGAATGAGTAACTATGCATTTACTCACCATTTGTAGGTTTGCTTCAAACGTTGGAAGACTGCGGCTCCCCTCCATTAGCAACCCGAGCACCAACGTTATCTCGACCTAATTCTCTCAAAACCTCAGATCGCAAAAGTATGCTGGCGTACATCGGTCTGCCCTTAGATTTGTTTGGCAAGGTTGGTCTGGATATGCTGTATCGAACAATGTCGCTTAAACTATTTTCATCAGGATGCGTTTTTTCAACCGTATCTCCCGCTGCAACAACTCGATCTTCTGAAGGATTCTCAGAGCTGGCTTTGTGGAAGTACTAACACGATTGTGACACAGCAAAAGGAGATTGATGTGTTAGTAAACGTACAGATCTCTTTCTGAGTTTCTTTGACCATGGCTGAACGCTTCTTCGTAGACCGAGACGGCTACTCTCGAGTTTCGGAATGTACGGTTGGAACGGGTGGTAGCTCTCACTCCCGCAGATCGCAAATGGATTGACGAAATCGTACGGGACGTAAATGATTCTTGGGACGACATTGACCCTACCAAAGGTGCTATGCGGTACGTTGTTTCTCCTTCAGGTTCAAGTACTCAGTATGCTGAGCGCCCCAAAGTTTCAAGGGTAGCGATGATTACCTCAGAGCAAAGGTGTGTTGGATCAGATTCGAGCATTCATGGATATGATTATAGACAAACAACAGTTCGAGGAGTATGTAAGTGCCGCACTTGCATCAGTGCGATACCGAGAGTTCCTGTCGAAAGGGAAGGGTAACGGAACTATCATTGCGGGAACTGGTAAGCTGGTAGTTGTGAGCACGTGTTCCCGGACTCAGATCATGCCAGCTGGCGATGCAAGTACGCTAGAGGACTTCCACACAGTCTGGATAGCCGAATTCACCAAGACAAATGCGTATGAAGTCTGGGACCGGTCCACAGATCCGATGTTATTTGATATTGTTGAGCCCCGGTTAGTTTGAGCCCGAGGCTCACCCCTCATCCCATTCTAATCAACACCCTTGTCTTAGGCACCCTTGCAACGAGAAACCGACAGTTGTTTCAGACATAGGACTCCGGATTTCCGAAGGTTTCCAAGACCTCAAGCTGGATCAACAGCTTGCACCGACGCGTGAAGCCATCTCACGGACACTCACCGCCGGTTCGGCCAACTTCTTCAAAGCTGTTGAGGGCGTTCGCGGACGATGGCAACAACGAACGGTCAGCTCTCCCATACAAGACGCGACATCTAACGCCTACGGAACTCCTGTTGAAATCACGAAATCGGAAGCGAGCCCTCCCATGGATGTGGCGGACTCCTCGAAACTGGATGTGAACATTTCCCGGCAAACGTCGCGGGAGTCCTCAGTGAGCATGCTTTCACCTCAGCGTCCAGTTAGCATGGCACAGGCAGCTTCGGACACGAAAGCGGCGTTGAACTCTCTTGGGGCTGGAATACAATCCTTTTGGTCCAGCCGAGCTCCAAGGTTCTCGCTCTCACGCGTAAGCGTGGCGAGCGTTGTCTCCAATGACTCCGTCGCTACGACACCGACACAGCAGCAAGACAATGTATCATCCACGACCCAAACGTCGCCTCCTCCGAAATCTCATCCGAGTGTGCACACGGTAGCAGAGGTTGCTGAGCATGAACAAGAGCAGGAGCAATTCGTAGTCACCGATCTCTCGAATGAGAGAAAGAGCCGTGAAGCACCAGGAACGGGCGAGCTGATAGGTACTGCTCATTGATGGACGGTCTCGTTTATTCCGCGAGCTTTATTGTTTTATCCGTGCCACACATCCGCATTTAATACCTTGTGCTCATGCCTTGTGCACTTGCACGTTCCTTCGCTTGGAACAAGGAGATGCTTTGTGTTTCAATTTCACTGAGCGTTTCTTTATTACATAATATATCCTTCGACGTTCAAAGTTCCCTCTCCGCCGTTCGCATCGTTGCCCTTGCCTTTTGGGCTCTGCAACAGTCTCGACTGGTCTTGCTGGAGGACGCACAAGATGACTACCCAAATCCGCAAGAAGCGTAACTTCAAGGCGCTCCAGCTCGATGTCTCCCACCCAGTCCTGCCAAAAGAACCTGAGCCGATCCCCACACGTGCAGCACCAGCAACAACAGGGGCAGCAAAGGGAAAGAAACGTCCTCCACCCATGACGCTGAGCGCACCAAAGCTTGGTCAGACCCCCGTTACGAGCGATGCCGACGGGAACCTCCTCGCTCCATCGGCACCTGCGAGTGGTGTCTCATCTGCACGTCGAAATACTACTTATCATACAACCCTCTCAAACACGCTTGCAAACCTGGACATGAACGCAGAGACGCGTTATGATCTTCGAAATGAAGATCTCAAGGACCTACAGGAACTTGGTCAAGGCAATGGTGGGAGCGTCAAAAAAGTCGAGCATGTCCCCACCAAGACTATCATGGCGAAGAAGGTGAGCAAACGGTACTCTTTTCGTGGTCGTGCTTACATTCCATCGTTGATCATGTATAGATCGTTCTAATTGATGCTAAACCATCCGTACGCAAGCAAATTTTGCGCGAGTTGCAGATCATGCATGATTGCAACTCCCCGTATATCATCTCCTTCTATGGCGCGTTCTTGTCAGACCCCAACATTTGCATCTGCATGGAGTTCATGGACAAGGGGTCTCTCGACGGTATCTATAAGAAAATCGGAGCCATTGACATCGAAGTCGTGGGGCACGTTGCATTGGCTGTGTTAGAGGGCTTGACATATCTCTACGATGTGCATCGTATCATTCATCGCGGTACACCTACCCGCCCCTTTGCAATAAATCGCCCTAACGTGCGCACACAGACATCAAACCATCGAATATTCTTTGCAACTCTCATGGCCAGATCAAGATTTGCGACTTTGGAGTATCGGGAGAACTCATCAATTCGATTGCGGATACCTTTGTCGGAACGTCGACCTACATGAGCGTATGTCCCCCGCTATGCAAGATTGCATCATCCTCATGATGTTGTCCAGCCCGAGCGTATACAAGGTGCCCAATATACCGTCAAATCGGATGTCTGGTCACTTGGGATATCGTTAATCGAGCTAGCTCTGGGCCGATTTCCTTTCTCAGAGTCTGATCCTGATGATTCTGATCTCTCGGATCTGGAAGGGACCCTTTCCCCTGATACCATGACTCTACCAGCCCTGCGGAAGGACCAGGAGAGGAATGCAAAGAAGGACCGGCGAAAATCCAAGGGTGTTAGCTTGCAAGGAGGGGGCATGATGATGAGTATCCTCGAACTACTTCAACACATCGTGAATGAGCCTGCTCCTCGGCTGACTCCTGAAGGACGATTCCCCAAAGAAGCAGAGGACTTTGTGGATAGCTGCTTGCTCAAAGACCCTGATGCTCGCAAGACACCCAAGGAGCTCGTGGTATGTTTTGAGATCCCAAAAACATTGACTATACTAACAAGGACCCTGATAGAAACATCAATGGATAGAGCAGGCGCGGTTGTCGGATTTCGATCTCGAGACATGGGCGAGCACATTTTGAAGCTGGCTTCTCACTGCTTGCGTTGTGTGTTCCCTTCTTTTCTTTAGATCATACCAGTTGTCACTTGCTACTTCCTTGCACATCATTATCTCAGCCTGTTAACGTTCTTGTATTATAGAAATGGCGAATGTCAACAAGCAGATCGGCAGATTGGATGCTTCCACTGGCACTGATACCTTGTCGCTTGATTTTGTCAATGTGCAGAGGCACCTTCCTGCAAGGTCGATGCGGTTCCGCTTCGGTAGGTGATTCACACATCCTAATCTCAGCGAGGTATAATATTCATGCGCGATTCAAGCGCTTGAAAAAGATTGGCTAGTATTCATTGAAGGTGATTCGCTCCTAAAGACCGGTGATTATATTGGACCTCGAGGTCATCCTGGATGCACAGCCCAAGCCTCCGAGGATGTCGCATACAATGCGTGGCTGTGCAATACCGGATGAAAGAACGCATCCTGTGCAATGCGCATCATGCGCTCGTGATGGCGACCAAGCAGGCATGGCCGTACATCAACGCGCTTAAATATGTGGAACACCATATGGGCGGCGGGGCTATTCACGAATGGCTGCTGGCAGACGTAGTCAATTTATGGGAGTATGACATACCGTCAAGTAGACCCGATGGACCAGTGCTGCCGCCAGGCTCAGGTAAATATCGCCGTACTGGCCGTCAACAAAGTCAACCAATCTGGAACGCAGCAATCGCCATTCTGACAGGGCACCCGTTATATCTGCAGCGCTCAGCCAATCTGGGAATCAAGGCGATAATGAAGTTGACCGCAAACACGGTGGCTAGCTGCGCTTGGATACCATCTTTGTTCCGGAAAGAATGTACACAAATTTGACAAGATGCAGGAAACCAGATCAGTGCGATCTCCTGCCCAGTCTAGCTTTGGGCTCAGGATGTTAGAGGGGTTCGCCGGAATTTGTCTCGTCCCACCGCCCGCAAACCTTCTTGCTCCGGAATGCTCAACCAAGGCGCGTCATGGTTGTGAGAGACTCATCCGAACAAGCATCAATATCCCCCTGGGTAATTGCTTGGTCGTTTTGAAACCAATTTGGTGGTTGGATGCGAAAGTACCTCCAAGTGTATAAGAATTACTCAGCAGTGCGACGTAACCATCGGCTCCGAGCTACCCCACTGAGACAAGTGATACACCCAACGACGAGGGGTACCCTGTCACCGGCGAGAGTTCGGCCGACCATCGTACGAAGCACAGACATTAGTATTGTTTGCCCACTGCGAGTTGACAAAGTGTAAATGGAATGGTAAGCCTAAAACGCGATGTTCGGCGCCAACGGTTGCAATCGCGACGGTCTCAAGATCACAACCATGGTGTATCCGTTGATCGAGTGACGAGAACAAGTAACTGTTATCGCAACAGGCGCATCGTCCACTTGGTCACGGTACACAACGGCCGCGGCGTAATCTGGAAGCACCTGCAGAACGATAAATTCCTGGAAAAGACGCCCATCATCGACCTTGAGAGCTGGGATTGAGGAATCAGTATTCTATATCAAGTCTGTCATACAATCTCTTCATTGTCGAGCTGGCTGTAGTTGGCCGTACTCCTCCATGCCATATTGTTGCGCCAGACGGTCCGTATGAAACACGGTCGTTCGGCGGAACCAAACTAGTATTGTTAGCGGCTCATCAGGACCTATGTCCGGGCCAGATATGACACGGAGCGGCGTTCTTGGTTCTTGGGCTTCTCTGATATATGACGGGACTAAAGTTTACTCTCTGAAATCAAGAAATTTTAGGACCACATGAAGCACGGAAGGAACTAGCCGTAATCCTTAGGTTATACGACTCACATGAGCGCACCGCAGTGGTGCCAATTACGTATATCTATCCGAGGACAGGGTTTTGTTAGGAGAGTTTACCAAAAAGTGGTTGCTCACATGTGCTGCCAGTGGCACATCATGTATCAGGCCTGAAAGGGGTCGACATGTGTAGGGATTGTATAATTAGCCAAAACGTCCACGCGCAGCCCTGGATTACGGAAAATCCAAGCGCAGTCAGATCCAAGATTCTAACAATTGGGGCGGAGACCTCCAGGTGATTCTCCATTCTTTCGGTCCGTGCCACGGAGTCAAGCTACAAGACTCGTCCAACCCGTTGCGTTGATCCTACCCGGAGGAGTTGTTATACTCGGATTGCTAGTGGGTGATTCGGTGAGGGCACCACTTAAACACCGCACAAGATGCATGTATAGCCTGGAAGCTCAAGCTTTGACTCCTAGGCCTGATGGGGTGAGTGCCAGTGATTGGACGAGGTGTCGAGGGCTCAGACTTGTATTCCACTGAGCCACGGCAAACCGACGGGTTGTGCGGCCGTATAGGGCGCGGCCCGGAACTTCTAACTGAGACAGAGGACTCCGGCGCTCGCCAGTGTGCTGCATGGGGCTGTCGGAAGGTTGAGGACTGGCGGGATTCCAGCAGGGGAAAGCATACACTAGCGCACTGAATTCTTTTCAGTCCGTCTTGAGGTTGATATTGCCTGCAGTAGCGGTGCCCCTCAGCGATGTGGATTTAAGTAAAGCAGCTAATGGCAACAACCTGAATTTGAAGCAGGTGAGTGTTCGAATCTGAGGATGAGCGGCGGCAGCGGAGATGTTGATCACAACGTCGTAGCTGCGGTCAGTCAGTTCATAACAGAACCATTTAAAAAACCATATTTCAACATGCCGGTCAGAAACCCACGACTGCCAACGAGACTGAAGAGGATAAACGATTGGACGAAACGATTGGCCTCTGTCAGAGTCGCGTAAAGTGTGGCGTAGGTGCGTGTTGATTGCGCGGCCTTGACTCAGTTGAGCACATGAGTTGTTGGCCGTGTCGGTGGCTGTATTACCAGTAGCAGTTTGGATGTACGCCGCACAGGGCAGTGCCACGGAGGCGTCACCCGCCGGGTGCCTGATCGATGGTCGATGATTCGAGGTGGCGCATATGACTCGCATATACCAGCAGTAAGTATAGCGAACGGGAATGTAGTACATAGCAGACAGACACTGCACGGGGGCCGGCCAGGCAGGTGTGGTTTTCTGGGTGGACGTACGACCACAGTTGAACCACTGGCAGGCCATGGCACAAGGCCGACATGCCCATAACCATACATGAGACTAACTCCACCGCTGACATTATTCCGCATCATTGGTACCTCAAATTGTTGGCACTGGTGGCGGTGGCAGATAACGAGGGCCAGGTGTTTGCCAAAGTTTATTCCAAACCCATACAGGTTAATAACTTGGGGTTGTCTCACGGAGCCCTGAAATTGAACAAGGTGTATACTACAAAGCAAGATCTCCAACCAGTCCAGCTCGGAATCAATAATGCTCCTGATATTCAGGGGGTATCTCTAGAGGTCCTCCCATAACGCTGACCCCACCGTCAATCGTTCTCACCGGAATTGATGGCAGTGGTCTAAGAAGTTGTTCTTGCAAGCTTTCTGGGCGCGGGATGCTTGTGTCTTCAAAGCCTGAGAGGTTCGACGTAATGGGTTGAGTCAGGGAGGTAGAATAATTGTGAGACATGTCCGGGGAAGTGTTGTTTCCTCCTTGAATAATTGTCTGGTTATTGGGGAAAGAACTTGTTGGACTGGGAAGCGTGCCTTGTATGAAGTATTCCCTGGCAGTAGGACGTAACCGTCGCTGCCGTATGCAAACGAGCGCGACAGCTGCCAGAATCAACGCGACGGCCCCAACTACAACACCCGCGACGATGGCACTGATGTTTGTATTCGTGTTAGATGTTGCAGATGCCGGCTGAGTCCCGACCGTGTTGCTTGGAGTGACACCGAAGGCAGTCGTGATTGGAAGCGCAATACTTGTAGGAACAAAGGTACCAGTGCCAGGTGTAGGTGCAGAGGTGCCAGGGCCAGATGCAGGTGAAGAGGAACTGGGGCTGGGCGAAGAACTAGTATCTTCCGCGAGTGTCAGACTGAAGCCTACAACATAGGCATTTTTCACTTACCGCCAGAAGTGGGTGGATAAGCGAGATAGTCGACCCAAAGTGTCTCGTTGGGAGCCGTTGCAGTCACGACTAACTTGTGAAATGCTCCGCCTGCCAGTGGCGGTAGTGTGGCCGAAGTCCAAAAACCTTGGCGATATAGTGTCGACTGTGTGACGGGAGCAGTAACAGTCGTAGCGGGAGCATTATCCACCTGGTAGACGGCAACAGGCGGTCCCGAATTATCCGTAGGACCATAAGTGCCAAAAACACCTATCATCGAAGCTGGGAGCCAATAAAATTTAGCTTTCCTGTCTTCTGTACAAACAATATCGTAGCCTACCTTTGAAGTAGTAGGTCAATGTGTCCCCAGCATCGAGACCAGTTGTAGTTTGGTCATATTCCTGCGACACACCTCCGTGCCATATTACGGCGCCAGGCGCGACACTGTATGCAATCGTTGGATCACGGTCGTCGACGAGTACCCAATTAGCATTGTCAGACATAAGGGACGGAGGTTTGGGCCACCCGGGCCTATGCCACGAAGCGAAAGTCGACGCCCAGTTCAGTCGATCGGGGATGGTAAGCTTCAAGGAGTTGATCCTCGGTATTTTCGGGGACTGGATCAATGTTTACCCTGCGATTCCTGAGCGGTTCAGCGTGAGTACGCTGAGGGCGCCATTCCCAGCATCGGACTTTGCCGTGACAGCACTGTCGATATACTTAGCAGGTGAGCGCTGAGGATGAGAAGGGAATTCAACTGATGATGGCACACTGTACAGCACGTAGGGTATCATGAGTCATGACTAGTCATACTTACTGATCGAATGACAGTTGACACGGAAGTTGCCAGGAGTCTCGGAGTCGCTTACATGTCAATGATACACAGCTTCAGCTATGTAAATTGCGATTTGTCGGGACTAGCGTAGAGTATAATAAAGTATGTACTAAGAACAATATTCCAAGCGTATGTTAATATTAGCAGGTGTCAAGAAATGGTCCTGGATGATGGTCATAGGTTATATAAGTAGCGTCATCCTCGAGATTCCCAACTCTGGGACCAGAAGTTGAAGGTTCAGACGTAGATCTCCCGGTGATCGTATACTGCTCGAGGTCTGTAATTGAGCGCCTTGTGAGCTATCCTTTGCTTCACTGTGTGGTGAAACTTGGGATTCCGGAAAGGTATAAAGCGGCCTCTGCCAAAATTGATGCTGTGATTCAATATCAGCTCGGAAGCAGCTTCAACGGAATCAGTATCAGGTGCTGACCTCCATTTACTGTGCCATTTGCCCTTGCTATCCTGCCAAGCAGAGGAGAAAGGCAAGAATTCTAGTATCCACCATAGTTTGTTTCTCGTTAACTCATCGAATAATGGCGCAATGGCGTCAGAACTCTCAGGGAAGGCAAGTTGGTCTCCGTTTGACAATCCTTCTACAGCGGAACTGGTGGGACCTGCTGTTTGGTCATTGAGTTTGGAATCTGCTACTGTTTGTGGAGAGAGTGGAGAAGCTTTAAAGCCGATGCGCGCTAGTGCGTCGTCGTTGAAGATAATACCGCACTTAGATGCCATGACTTGTTCTATCATCCAATGCAACGTGATCTGCGCAAGAGACACGTCGACGTCATCCCGAACATTTCCTCCACCAATGTCTGAAACAAACGGTGAGTTCTGCAAGCCAGAATGCGTTACGTGAGTTGAACTGACCGCTGTGACAACCCGCAAACCATACTTCTACAACGTCGGTGCCCGTGAAAGTATCTTGGGCCACAAACACTGTGCTAGGCTGCCCTCCAGTCGAGGATACTCCGTCACTCGGTTCGTTTTCAAGCAGCCGGGAAACTTCAACTGGTGGATTCTTTCTCGAGAAAAGTCTCTTCACGGCTGAAGTGATGGTGCGGAATCTCCAAGTTGCTTTCATTTCCACCTCGAGTACACCGGGCTCGTCGCCCGGTGCATCAATCTCGGTAGGCCAATGATACAGATTCGGCCGGAATCTGGAACGATGCTAGTGCGAAGGGGGAATCAGCAAGAATCCCACCTGAGATTATGCATGGATATACTTCGTCAAGGGAAAGCGCATGCCGGAATGCCCTGATCGCACAGTTGGAATCCGTGAAGGGTAATACACGATTGATAAGCACGCCCGTGCTCTCTACGGTATCCCTGATGATTCGAGTAAGCGACAAAGGGCTACCTGCGATTCCTTGATGATGCTTACCATACACCCACGAACTCCACCTTAACATCCTGAGAGAAGGTCCGCTTAAATCCAGCAGCCAGCTCGATTCCTTCTTTGTCGGTCCGTGTATATGCCTTGTAAGCAAAGCTGACCTGCTGAACGTTGTCCCTTTCAAGGAGGCCAACCTGCATAACATCAATTAAATGTCGTAGCCAATATTCCCAACTACAACACGGCTCACCTTGTTCAGCATTCCAGCCAGCGCACGAGCAGTGTACGCTCCACGAGAAAAACCTAAATGTGGATGAGAATTGATCTTCATTAAGTTACTGACACCGACACTTGCCAAACAAACAGATCTTATCACCGGCACGGTAGGTCTCCATAAGGTATTTGTAACCAGCCATCACATGCGCATCCAAATACCTACCAGGCATGTTATACAAGAGGAACATCGCACATCTTCAATGCACTTACCAAGCGACTGCTTCGTCCAGGAGCGATGCAAATCTCATCCATATCGGCGAAACAACTCCAGGTGCGAAGTATGTGCCAATCCCTGCCTAGATGATAACGCAGTTGAATGTCAGGAGCCGCGACAGCAGAACTAGTGGACGTACTTGGTAATAAGCTACTTGCACTTCTGGACGATCTTTGTCTAAAAGGCCGTAGAACTTAACCACATTGGTATTCTATTGCCAGTGAGCCATCCAGCCCAATCCGTCTGGATATCAGGACATACCATAGAATTATACTGTCCATTGGTGCCATCGAAGCAAAGAACAATCGTGCGAGGGGGGCGAGAGGACTCTTCAGATACTTTATGCGTGCCCGCGTCTGACATTATGGGAAAATATGCGAGTGTCCTGTCAGTGTGTCAAGCGATCCTTCGACAAGGATCGCTTCAACGGAGTTTTTCAGCGGGGGAGAGTTTAAAAGGATGGTCGTGAATCCGAAGCCTCACCGACCACTTTTATACATCCTGATACAAAGAATTGATCAACCCCGCCATTTATGCTTGGCCGATCAGTGGCGGACACAGGAATGCGCTTCGTCGCTGGTCATTAACAGCCGACGCTTCAAGCGTCGGCTGTTCAACAGGGCGCCATTACGGCTTGCTGATGGGCCCATCTGAATCTCTGTCGTAAGTTGCACGAAAAAATACAAGTCTTGTCCCAGATCGGCTAGCCATGTCCCAGTGCTCTCCATGTCATGCCTTTTTTGGAATTGAGGTTGCATAACTCAAAGTTTTGGCTAAATCAATAAGACACCGGGATGCCCGCTGACCTCCGCTGACGTGACACAAAAAAGGCCCAATAACATACTTGATTGCCTCAATCTAACAAGCTAACACATGTTGATCATTTCTAACTCTTCAACCAAAGTTTGGTGCCGATAGGCAAGTCGAATATCTGGCACGTTTGTCTATGAAAACGCCGGCGACCATTTTTCGGTCAGTACAATAGTGCCGAAACATTCCTAGCCGAATCAGATTTTACCTTGTGTATGTCATTTCCAGCGGCTCCGGGGAGGTACCATTCTTGGCCGAGCCAGTGACGCTTGACCTCCATTTCGAACCCGCTCTGTATAACGGAGTTACGGGCCAGCTCCGCAAGGGAACTCTGCGGAAGCTTGTATATCTAAATCCATACTGTAACGTGAGGGGTGCTCTGGGAGAGGCTGTGCTGAACTCACGTGAGCGGCTACGCTATACTCTTCCAGCAGCGGTTCCTAAGGGCATCGCAGTCAATTTCAGCTAGACGGGATAGTGGGTAACATGCCTTGGTGAAGTGAAATTGAAGAGGATCATCAGTACTCAAACTCACGTTCAACCCGGTCTTAAAAAAATCTGGGAGTGGGTTGCGCTCATACGTGAGGAATAAAGCGTTGTTACTCAGAGGACTCATCGCGAGACCAATCTGCCTGAGGTAGAAAAGATACTGCAGTGCAGGAACTTTACGAAGGAGTATACCGTGGGAAATCGAGTGAGAGGTGAGGAAGGTGGCAGTGAGATGATCCGTATCGCCCGCTTCTCCGGCATGTGGTCGGAGGACGAACGTGTCTGCCAAGAAATAGATCAGTACCGAATCACAGGCAGCTGAAGGTAGCGTACTTACTAAAGCCCCGTGCCTGCCGCCAGTGGTTCAGACTAGCCATGTTGGCATACATGTAATAAATCCTAGAACAGAAATTCGAAGGGGTTCAAAAGGGTTCAGCCCGATCAGAAGAACTGTGGCCGGCCTTACCAATAAGTGAAGGGCGGATTCTGTGTAGTGTCCCAGAGACGAGGATAAGGGAATTTGCGATGAATTCGGCGTTCCGCCTTCGACTCATCATCTACACTATCAAAGCCCACTACCCGCTGCAGGAAGACGTGGAGCTCAGGGTGCGATGTCGGATCTTTTGTTACCTCGAATAGCGGGCGGAATATATCTAACGAAGTGTGAACCCGGATCATGAAACCGGATGGCCGGCGACGTACTGATCACAATGTCCTCAAAGGTTCCGACCACGCCGTTTTCTTTGTAAACATTGTACAGCCGCGGTACTTGGATGAGCCAGCGAACGTTGTGGGAGAATAACTTGTTGTCGATGACCCATTTAGCCACCTTGTCCCATTCGTCCACCGATTTGCCGTATACACTAACTCGCCATTCACAATTCTGTGAGAGTTAAGTCGAATGATAAAACATGTCGCTAGTGTATGCACCTGGTATTTGCTTTGCTCTAAATCATTCATCACCTCTACAAGCCGATCAATGATCCAAATACTGGGTTGTGCGGGGAAATTTCACCTCGAGTAAGCTCAGCAAAGTAGCGTCCATCAATGCGATTATCGATCTTCAAAAATATCTCCCGAAGCCTAGATTCTCCGATCGGGTTGTATTTGAGGTTGAACTTATCGAATCTATGAAACGAGTCTTGGTGGGCGTGCATGTCGAGCGTGTCGATGGAAAGCTCATAGGCGCTCAATTTGAGGGATTGGAAAACTTGCTCCAGCGTCAACTCGGCCCCGTCACGGAATATAACGATGTCCTAAAGGACAGTAATATGATAACAGAAGCCCAGTAGGTGCAAAGCAGCATACGTGAGGACTACGCTTCATCTTTGCCTTGATGAATCGTAGTAGATGCTTCTGGTTCATGCAACTAGCCAGATGTACATGGGTATCCACTTTGCGTACGTTGTAGAAATCCCTAGCGGCACCTGTTGTCAATGATTCTAGACGGGTCGATAGCCTGTCCCTACCTGTGGGGAACACTCTAGAAAACGAGAAATCAGTATGGAACTACCTGAGAATGACATTTTCCTACCTTCATGGCTGCCAACTCCTGGGATTCATTTAGCAAGCTATACATTTCGAACTTGCTTGCCAAATACTTGAGCCTTCGGTATGCTACGCTTTTCGCGGGACCGTCGGATATGACCTCAAGAACGTGGTCAAGGTCGATGAAATATTCCCTGATGGATGGGATATCAAAGATTGGTTTATCGTCTGGAATTTATGGGGTATTTTATACGCGGCATTCCACAAGAATCTCAGGGCGTACCTTCTGCTGTAGAATATACCTGGTATATGCCCTTGTCATCAATCCTGAATTTCCAAGGATGCGAACCTGGAATCTGGCAGGTTGAAAAATCGAATTCCCCCGTCTCTGCGGAAGTATGGCCATCGGCTGCTGGAGTGTCGTTCTTTGCAGTGAAATGCCAATGTGGGGGTGGTGGCTTAGGATACGTTTTCCATGCCTTATAGGGGCTCTTGGTAGCTTTGGCTTTGGCGAAATTGGTATTAGGCTTGACGCCAGATACTCCTGCGAAGCCTTCTGCTATACCGTTGAAGCAACCGTCATGGTCTCTGGGGTCATCGCCGAGGCTCTGAAGGGACTTGGTTATATATTTGTCGCGCAGCTCGAGGCATTGACGAAACAGTTTGAGTGTACGAGTCATCTCAGGGGTGATGGCGGGTTGTACTGTGATGTTGGGTTAGTTCTTACTCGAGTCGACGCGAAAATCCTCACATTGCGGTTGTGGCTCAGTGCGCACTTTGTCTTCGTCTTCAGCGAGAGCAGATGTGCTGTTCTGTTCGTCGGCCCGCAAGGCCTCGCGAATCGCGGAGAGGGTGAAGCTCCCTGCGGCAGATGAGGGGCCATCAGAAACGACGATGGAAACGTCGGATGCACGACGGTGGGCCAATTTCTTTTCTTCAATCTGGATGTGTTCTCTAGCGCTGATTGGACATGACAGGCGACAACTCACTTGCTGAAGACTTTTTTCGTCGTTGTAGCCGTAAAAGCCATCTCTGGACTGTGGGATCAAGAGACCGGCAGAGTTCGAGGGTTGAATGAAATTTTCAGACTCCCTGGCAACGATCTCTTGCGCATGGACCAAGTCGGACATGATGGATTGCGCCACGGATTGACTCCGAACATCAACTTTATCAGATGATGTAGTATGTTTGGTCCCCTCTCTACCTCCTACGTAAGTAAATATGCCATATCTGCGATTGCCACGAAGAAAGTAGACCAGACGACCCGATTGACTCATGCAAGCAGCGACGACGAACGAGTGGGCGATAAGGATTTACGTAATGGTATAATTAAAAAATATTATTTCGATGATAATAATAAGGTTATCAGACGCGATGGATCCTCATTGGATTGAACTCTTCTTTTACGTCCGTCGAGTTCACCGTTGGCGACAAAGAGTTGAGGTTGGGACGAACCTTTGAACACGGACGACGCGATCTACACGATGGGAAACACAACCTCGAACACGAACCACAACCGACCTTCACCAGTTCCGACCAGACAAATCGATGCACCCAGCCACAGACAGTCTTCCCCCTCTCCAAATCCCAATCAGCCTCACCGTTCCCTGCGCACAAAGAGAAAATCCCTCGAGCTGCCAGACCTCGCTCTTCTTTCGCTCACTCCTGCGCACTCCCACCAAGCTTCCCCCAACTCATCTCTCTTATCATCCTATCGTCGCGCACCAAGAACTACTTCCCCAATCCCGATTCCGATCCCAGTTTCTAACAATGGCACCATGAACAACGCTTCAAATACCGGCACTTCCCCCCGCGGAAGACAACCAAATGTAAAAGTAAATCTTACACGGGATGCCGATACGTCAAACTTCTCGTCTGATTTACTCCTCGAGCAACCACCCTCTACCCATATTCCGGTTCATCACCATCATCCTCGCAACCGCGGTGGCCCTTATTTCCGAGGAGCCCCTCTCCCATACAATTCTACACATTCATTCTCTTCGCGTGGCCAGCCAGCTGCACAACCTCCGAGTCGCATCCAAGAGCTCTATGCGGAGAGCCAAATCGAAGTATCCACGAATCCTCCTCCTGATCGACCAGAATTCATTCAAGAGACAGTTCATTCAACGATCCCCCTCGCGCTTCACAAGGCGGAGGAAGAACTTGCAGCTGTAACCACCAACAGTCTAGCTGAACTTGGTCAGCCTGCCTCTAATCGTCCCCCGGATGAGCCAAGGGAGTCGGTGAACGTTAGAGTCACTTGGAACGGAGGTGGGAAATCTGTCCTCCTCGCTCGTGCTGGTGACGACAATTGGAAGGGCCGTCAACAAATGGAATCAGAGTGCGTCTATCTCGATTGGTTTCCTGGTCCATCTGACCCGGATCGTAGTGATCCGCCGGCGGATACCTCGTGGTCCACTTGGGTTTCGCTCAGGCCTGGAACACACCATATCCGTTTCATTGTTGATGAGCAATGGCGCTTATCTGACGACCTCCCGACAGCCGTAGATGATGAAGGCAGTTTGGCGAATTACGTTGCAGTCCCGATCTCTGGCTCGACGCCGCCTCACCGTACACTTTCCACCGCTATTCCTCCCAAACAGCCCGCCCAGCCAGTCCACTCATTCTGGTCGACCACCACCTCTACCCAAGGCTCCACGATCGACGTGCCTTCCTCTTTAGATCCCACGGGATCATCATCCAGGTGGACAGATGAAATTCCTGCTGGACTTATTGCTGCCGCCCGTGAGGAAGAAGCTTATCTTGCTTACACAGCTGCCGCGGAATACGATCAGTCAGGATATCCCAACACTCTTCAGCAAGTCCCCGCACCAAACATTCCCCCAGCTCCAGTCCTTCCCAGACATCTGGACAAACTTATTCTGAACGCCAAAGTTGGCCAACCCCCACCACTTAGGGGGCGCGAGCGGGAGCGGGAGAAGGAGCGAGAAAAAGAGCGAGAACGCGAGCACAGGCGGAGGCAAGGGCGATCGCTACTCGGAATGACTAGTACACTTGCACGGGACATCCATAGGGAAGATAAAGCCGGGGAGGATGAACACTCTCCAATCCCAATCACCACCGCTAGCGGGACGGATGTAACCCACCTTGCAAGTCCTTCCCTGGCACACGCTCGTCTAGGGCTGGACGGACCCGGGATGTCAGATGATGCGAGCGTATTACCCGTGCCGTCCCATGTCGTACTTCACCACTTAAGTACGAGCGCAATCCGCAATGGTGTACTTGCTGTCGGGAACACGACGCGCTATCGGCACAAGGTATTTTCGCGTGTCTCTGTAACCGGCATAATCACTGACAAACATTTTAGTATCTCACCACGATTTACTATAAGCCTACATGAAGCATACAACCATGACCGGGATGGCAATACGCAGGACGTCGTTAGAAGCCACGTTTCGGGAAACTCTTACCCCCCTGGTCATCCACTTGCTTATTTATCCGCGCAGTTACTTAGTTGGTCGTTTCTTGGGATATTGCTTCTAGACTCCCCCTGAACATCCATGACATTTGTGGAAGACCAACACATATTCAGCCATGACTATATGCTCATCTCTCACGACGCAGACACATGATCGTTATGTGTGTGCGCGCATGTACATCGGTCCA
Organism: Tylopilus intermedius; assembly: GCA_038091255.1. NCBI lineage: Eukaryota > Fungi > Basidiomycota > Agaricomycetes > Boletales > Boletaceae > Tylopilus > Tylopilus intermedius. Next base: position 5,910 of record JBBPOD010000066.1, on the reverse strand, counting down.
CTTGTTCTAGATTCTTTCATTTGTGCTCTCCTTTATATGTTGTTCCATGATAGTTGATTACACATTCTTAGACTACCAACTCTCCAGCCGAAATGTATCTTATGTGTGTGAATGCCATAGTCGTGCTAGAAAGAAAAAAAAATCCATTTAGCCCACCGCGAGGGTCGAACTCGCAGCCTTCAGATCACCGCCGGGACCAAGCCCGCCATAAAAGTCTGACGCTCTGGCCGATTGAGCTAGGCGGGCCTAGCAAGAGCTTTGCCTTTTAATATTTTTATTAATGGTATATACGCCAGGCCCACCCTAGTAATTGATCATGACGTACAGTCTTCCTCCTGCTTTTGATATCTGTACTCACTGTAAAAGCACCGATCAATACCCTGGTACATTGGCCACAGACCCGATGGAATGGAAGCTCGCAAATCAAAAACAGCAGGCACCCGATAATTTTACGCCGATAAGACGCTCCGTCACGTAGGAAACCCTACCTCACGGCGAAGCACCACGATTCATTACCGCTCGTTCCTCACCAGCGGTGGAGCACAAGGTCGCTGTTTGCACCGGCTATGAATCAATCCATCCTCAGGCTGCTAATCACATCCGGTGGGCGGAGATACCCTCATTCACGTGTAGGCTCGGCCTCAGACTGGATGTGGACGCGGTGTTCCTACAGCGCAGGTGCAGGCGTTGGTAGTGGGTGCTAGATTGCATGAGACAACGACTCGCTCGAATCCCGGCAAGCACTAAGTCGGGCCGGGTGTGGCAGAGGACAGACACTTGAAGGTGTCGTGCAGAGTGGTGTTCCATTCGACGTTGTCATGGTAGTTTACATACCGACATCTATGATATTCCCGTCGAGGCAAAGATATCTGCTGGCTGCTTTCATGGCATTAACAAGAGATATGAACAACGATTCAGAAGCGACTCCTTTGAAGTCAAAGATAAAGCACGGTAAGAAATAATTAAGAGCACAACGCTGACGAAGATTAGGAGAAGACGTTGATGAATAAATGGACCCTTCGTGCATGGATCCCTCATGTATGGTAACATGCATCGACCAGACAGGCTGCCTTCTGGAGCCAACTATCTCATCCAAGGGTGAATGGAAATTAAGTCATGAAAAATTTAATTCACGCCAAGGAGAGGTGTATCCAGAAGTCAATCCGATCCAACGGGGGTGAGGCCCACTTGCAGTGCCGTTCATAGGCGGCAACTGGGTTCCTGCCGTGCATACATAAGTCCCTGTGTCGCATGAACAAGTGGTGTCCTCGTGGTGACCGCGACCACGCAGCGAAAAATGTCGATGCTGGTGAGGACTCGACGTACTGCATCCTAAAGGTCCATAGCTTACTGGTAAGGTTTCTGATTCAGAAACTATTGCAGGCGCTCGTTGCTCTAGCGTTGGAGTTTGTAACGCAACGCAGGGCATGGAAAGGCAAGGGCAAGGGGAGCAGTCACAGCAACACCCAATATACCGAGTTTCCGAAATCATGGTCGATGCGAGGAGAGAGAGAGTGGCAGGAGATGGACTACCTTTTCAGGAGCAACCGAGGAGAGCGAACGCAGTTGCAAGGGATGCAGACACCATACCACTGGGAGGCGCCACCCAAGGTAAGAGTGACGGAACGTGTAGCAGCCGTACCCTGATTGACCTGTGTTGGGTAGTATCAACTGCATCAGCATAATGCGCCGAGTGTGCAGCGCACGACCAAAAGACGGGTCATGGTTGTCAGTAACCCCGACCCAGCGGATGACAGCGAAGGAGAGCTAGAGCTGAAGCTTGGCGATCCGCGCGGACTTCTCTAGTTCATCCGATAGAGAGTACTTAGAGTAGCCTACGGATCGTAAACGTAGGTCGAGCCTTGAAGCTTTGAAGTCGTGGTTTCGAGTTCGCCGGTTTCCGGTCCTCTCCGGCCAAGTTCACACCAGCCTGAGCCTCCGCTAATTATGGTGGTAAAACGTCATCGAAATTTGCTCCGAGTTCCTCACACAAGCTCAACCTCGACTCTTGCTATTTATCTTTTCGTCCCGCTTATCCCCGGTCATGTATAGAACCGCGTGCCGTCCTTTCGCGCCCTCTTTGCGTTCTTCTACGCGGGTCAATGTGCATGTAGCAGCTCGCTCACCCCGCGCCACGCTCACCCGACGCATGATGAGTTCTGAGTCGCATTCCACTCATGGGAGCACACAGAATGATAGGTCATGGATAGTACGTTCTGCTTCCTCCAGTGTCCACACTATCCAATTGCTCAAACATCTGCCTCCTCCTCAGATTGGGTCTGCCCTGGTGTTTGGTCCTCTGGTAAGCTATACATCCTGTAAACATTCAGGTCCTTTATCTAGGCCACCTGTAACACTATTGGTAGTTCCTGTACCTTGTGTCCCCTTCCGCGCGCAAGGGTACTCATGCGCATACGGATGATGCGCGCCACGACCATCACGTATGTGGTCGCTCTGCTCGATGGCCTATGTCCCCCTGACCCCCCCTGTTTGTAGGGCGAACACAAGGATTATAATGAGGTACCGTACTACGCACCAGTTGATCTGCATCCTGCGTGACGCGTGTTCCGTTTCTTAGCAACATGTCGTCGAGCCCAAAGGCGAAGAGGATGTCAAACCCATTGCTGATGATGAAGGCACTCAGGTCTCTGGTCAGGAAGTCAAAGAGTCCATGAAAAAAGCTTTCGTAAGTCATGTTGTGGTACCTGTTTCGAATGTTAATGTTAATTTTATTTTGCCAGGAATCTGACTCTCCAAAGGATGCTCAGGAACGGGAAGAGGAGGTAGCGAAGGCGGAAATGACGACAGTCGCAAAGGTTCCAACTACCGAAGCACATCCCCAGGGTGATTCATCATCCGACGGTACGTTGATTCCGGAGTCTGAGAATAATGCGTCCCCGACCGCACCTATCGGGGTTGACGATGTGGCGAGAGGGGAGAAGGTTCAAAATGCAGTTGTGAGTACAGGTAACTCTGTTTTCGCGAATGCGATGACAAATTGACTGTCAGAGCGACGCGAATGAGCCTGCTGCAGAGTCACAAGCTTAAGGTGTAGGCAAACATTACATAGATTCGTGCAGACGAATATCATCCGCTCGATTACATCATACGTCACCATCAGAGAACGTCGGGCTGAGACAAGAGCTGAGATGGAGTTGTGATTGATATTTATCGGAGGTAAGTCACATCGTCATGCAACGTCAGGTCTACCGGGTCGCTTGTTTGACGGAAGATGATCGGTCTCTAAGCTGAGGAATATAAGACCACGGTACAGCGCCTTCAAACCACGCTCGGTTCTTTCAGTTCTTCGATTCTTTTTCTTTCGACTTTTGCCGGTGATGCTTAACGTATTGGCACTCCTTGCTTTGCTCCTTATCGCGGATTTTGGTCTATCCGGCCCGATCGGCAACACCTTTGACAATGTCACGCTGTCCAGAAGGACCTCACCCAAATATATTGTAGCCCATTTTATGGTCGGAAACGTCCCTGGGTACACCACGGCAAACTGGCTGTCGGGTATCCGACGTGCCCACGAGAATGGCATCGATGGTTTCGCGTTAAATGTGGGAGTCAATGACTGGGAGCCTCAACAGGTCGCGAACGCGTGAGTTGTGGCTACGACATACTGTTACTACCCGCTGACACTCGACAGGTACAAGGCTGCAGAGCAGTCGGGAACGGGTTTCAAGCTCTTCTTGTCATTTGACATGACGTACGTCGTATGTCACTCACCGTGGCACTACTCTCATTCTTGCCACCAGATCCCTCCCTTGTACCGACGCAAGTCACGCTTCTACTCTTAGAAATTATATTACGCCATATGCCTCGCATCCTAATCAATTGATCTACAACGGTCGTGTTTTCGTCTCCACGTTTGCAGGACAGCAATGCCAGTTTGGTCAAAGCTCGGTTATGGCGGGATGGCAGACGCAATTTGTGCAGCAGCTGACGGGCAAGAATGCTGTTTTCTTTGTCCCCTCCTTCTTCCAGGACCCGGCCACTTTCAAGAACTACAGAGGTTTGATTGACGGAGCGTACAACGTAAGAGTGATGGTTTCGCTGCTTTCTACGAGTCTAACACAAATTGTTATTCACTGTTTAGTGGAATGGCGGGTGGCCCTTGGATCTTACGGCACAGACCGTAACAAACTACTCAGCTGCTTACCTTGATTCTCATAAACTGGAAAAAGTTATCGGCACGACGACAGCCGACGAACAGTACATCGATGGTTTGAATCCCATCGGCGGAGCGTACATGGCTCCGGTCACCCCTTGGTTCTTCACGCACTACAGCAAACAGACGTACAATAAGAACGTGAGTTATCTACTGTCAGTGGTCAGCCTGTTCTAACTCGAGCTGGTCTTAGTTCATTTACGACTGTGATGAATGGCTGTGGGTTAGACGCTGGATGAATTTGATTGAAATCCGCGACCAAGTCGCAATTATTCAGATCATCACTTGGAACGATTACGGCGAATCTCATTACATTGGTCCCATCGAGGGTACGCAACCGAACAGCCAGGCTTGGGTGAACGGGTTTGACCATACCGGTGAGCTTTCTCGTTCTGTAGCTCAGTAAACTGACGTCCACAAGGCTGGCTGAGCATGGTATCATACTTTGCAACCGCATTTAAGACTGGACAGTACCCTGCCATCACGAAAGATCATATTGTTATGTGGTCTCGCCCCCACCCGGCCCATGCCGCTGCGCCTGACCCAGTTGGTCCGCCTACCAACTATCAGCTTGTGAGCTCTTCCTGTGGTCTTGTGGCATCTGGAGCTCATTTCTCGATCTCCAGGCCCAAGACAAGATCTGGGCAGTGGTTTTCGCGACGAAGCCTGGTACTCTGACGCTCACGACTTCGTCCACCGAGTCCAAGACCTACAATGTTGGCGCGGGGGTGTCGATGCATTCGTTGCCTATTAAAGCTGGCGGGACCATGACAGCGGTGCTTGAGAGGAACCATCAAACCGTCATTGACCTTCACCCCCAAGGCTTCACTTTCAATGGTCGACCTTCTACATATAACTACAACGCTTTCGTCGTTTCTTCCTAATCGGTGTTTGATACACAGGGATAGGCGGTTTTGTTGCGCATTCAGTTTTATTTATTGCTTATATATGTCTCATGGCTTATTCGGCCACTGGGTGCTAAGTATTAACTCCTACTCACCTCTGGAAGGTAATTTTAGGTGTCCAATGGGACTACGTTTCGAAATTTGCCGCGCATGGCCTAGCAGTTGGGCGAATATTGTGCTTGCGCTTTCCAACTCACTCGATAACTACTTACCAGCCTGGTGGCGTGGAAGTTGTACCGCACCATCATGCATATCGTGTACTTGTGACTCAACTGGAACCACAAACTCAGCTGGTGAGACTCAGAGCCCTGTTGTGCACTGTGATATCCAGTCTGCCTGGGATCACCACTGTCCAGGCTTCCCAATCGCGTGGAGTCGTTCAAAAGTACATGCCAACCAACGGCTGAGTCGGTCTGTACCCTGAGGACAAACGGTTGAGACGATGCGGGCCAGGCGAACACGCATGGCGTCGATAGTCAAGCGGAAGGGGAAGATTTGAATTATGCACTTGCCTCGCGACTAACGTCCACCGGGTCAAAATCGAGCGCCACGCAGCCGACTCGCTGCTGCTGTCACTGGCACAAAGGGCAAGATAGGGGCGCAACCATCCGAGGTGAAGACACCCGGCAGGTTGGACGATATCAAGGCTGCGTCGCCGACAGAGAAAATGACTGGGGTCTCTGTCAAAACTCTACGATTGGTCTAAGTTCTTTATCCTTTGGTAGCGGTATTCGCGTATGAGATGGCCACAACGTGCACGAGTAACAGTATGACTGGGTGAACCTATGGGGGTCCAACTCATGGATCCAGGCCGAAGATAGTCCTGATAGG
>JBBPOD010000065.1:0-37809 GCA_038091255.1 Tylopilus intermedius | reverse complement strand
TCGTCCCATTTATGCCAATAGACGTAGCCCACTTGTTCATCCCAGTATGTGGTGTCGATCAAATCTCCCTCGGCGGGTGGCGTGGGTGGGACTTCCTCATAAAGACGGCATAGGAAGTCATATACCAACGGGGAGTCGGCCACGAGTGTATGAATTGAGTGGTTTACCTGGTAGAGGTAGCAGTGATACGCCCCCTCGAGCTGAAAACGTGTCAGTTCGAATGTCCAGGGATATGAATCCAAGTGCTTACGATGACCATGCCCGCCTGCCTAAAGGCGGAATGGGTATGATACAAGAACTGCTCGTTGGAGGATGTATCTTGTGTCGTGAGGGTTCCCGAGGGTACTGTGGTGGGTGGCATCAGTGAGCGAAATGTACGTTGAATGTGTGCACTAACCTAAATCGGCACCCAATACCCGCCCGGGCTCCCGAAGTACTTCATCGATACAGCTGTTGATCTCCGCCGCGGGAACCGTCAAGTCGTGCTTGAGGACATCTAACGATACGCGGCCTAGCAAAATGTTCTCCTTGAGCCCTACAGCAGATTCACAGATAATGTCGGTCCAAAGACGTGCGAGGTCGTGAAGTGCCCCAGAGGCATGTGCTGAGAGAGAATGTATTAGGGATGGTAGTTATTGGGACATTCAAGTTTGCGTACTACGGAGGTCGAAGACGGGGAAGGAAATAGTCGGGGCGGAGTTCTCGTCGATATCGATGAGCGTTGTGGTGTCGGAGACTGTTTTGCTATTAATTACTAGGAAATGCGCGGCGGATACGACCGACTGCTTACCACTCACGATATCACTGAAAGTCGAGGCTCCACCCCCCGATGAAGTTCCGTATATGACCCGCAAAAGGTCATCTTGCGTTGGGTCGTCCATGGAATTGAAGGGGAGCGACAGGTGAAAGCAAGGTAAGTGAGTCAATTTATTGTCGAGTGTTATCGCTCGCCATCGCCTACCTCATGACATCCGTGTGACAACGCTGTTACGTTGACCGCGTAATCTTACGCTCTGAACCATGAGGCGAACGGGGACGATGCGGCAGACGATGCTTCTCAATGCTTCTCAATACCCCTTTTCCTATCCGACGGATCCCTGTTCTTGCTAGAGACGCATTCAACGCAACCCACAACCCAATGCAGGCGTTGTACGTGTTTTACGACGGAGGCATGACCTGCGTGCCATCTATCCCCTCAAGTTTTACCGTGTACATGCCGTCAGGGCCCAGGTGACTGTCACTGTGACTGTCACTGATCGGCGGATTCATCGCCAGTGCGACATTCTCTATCATGCGCTAACGATGGGCGTTCTATGCGGGTCTCATCGTATGTGCACAACCACGACGTATCGACCACTGACAAACATTTGTCGTGGCAGCTGTCCCTCGCAATTCACCGGCCGCAGTTGTCAGCATGATGCGCAACACAGGATACCGTCGTCTGATCGTGACGCGTCATTCTCCCGCCGTATTGCTCGACGGCATCGACACCGAGTTTGCGTCGTGCAACGACATATCGCTCATGATCGATGAGCCGCCCTCGGTCGCGTGCGCGTATCCCCAGCTCGGAAAGAAGACCGCGAGCATGCCATTCGCGCTGTATCCCAACGCAGATCCACATCATATATCTCACCGCCGTCCACTGGTGCACCACCCGTGCGTCTTCGCCTTCCTGTTTCGTCTCGTGTACTGATGGCAACCGATATTCGCGTCGGGTCGGCGTCACTCCCGTTCCACATCTTGGGACGCTTATACAGCTCTTTTGTCCCGTCGCCTCCTTCAAGAGTATCTTCGTGTACGCGCCAACGTCATATGACGGTCCCACCGCAGCGCCTGTCGTCCCCAACGTATGCAACGTGCTTGAAGTCGTGCACCGTCGCGGTACTGAGCCAATTGGAATACGTGGTACGTTGCGTTCCGTTTTCTATTGGCACGGCTCTGACATGCGTGTACTCCCGCTGGCGGGCCGCTCGCCAAGCACACGGGAGACACAGCGGCGGGTGTCAAGCTGTCCTCGGTCTACGGTACGACCGAGGTCACGGTGTGCACGATCACATATTCCCCCCGAATGCCGGCCGAGCAGGTGCTCTGGGACGGCGCGGTTTGGACCGAACCAGCGCATCTGATGGGTCGTACAGAGCGATGGCACGTACGAGTGCCAGGTGTTGGTGCGTGTCTCGTGCTGTTGGAGCAGCGCCGCTGATGTAGGATCTAGACGTGTCCGACGCCCGCCAATCCTTGCTGAGCATCTGGCAGCACAAAAGGTAATGGTAAACCGAGCACTTGCTTGTGCATGGCGTCATTACTGACATTTTTTTGGTTTCCCAGTTCCTTCAGATATGGGATGAAGAAGGTGTGAACCCGAGGACAACCTCGAGTAACGCGTCCGTTGCTTTGCAAGTTCCAAAAGCATGTATCGTTATCCTCTGTGCATTAATATATTATACTGTCTGCACAATACCAATAGATTCAACCTTCGTAATCTTTGGTGATCGAGCACGTTGAGTAGTACCTAATCGATCCACACTGATGTAGCATGCCTGCTTCTAAGGAATTTCTCGCTACACGTGCGTGATCGTTGCTATATATGCTGCTGTTTATGAAGACGGTAGGTCCCTTGGGCATTTGGCTATAGATTTCTGGATGCTATGTGCCAGAGTGTGGAGAGAAGGAATGGATTGCGTGGATCCTTAGGTACGAGAAGTATCTAAGGTAGTGACATGATAGGATGGCATGTATCTATGGAGGACTAATGGATTGCGACACGAATCTGAAGGTGGGAAGGCCGGTCTGGGGCCGACCGCGCGAGAGGAGGCAGGCGCGAGGGAGGTCGGCGAGAGCGATAAATGAGCAGAATCCGAGAGGGTTCTGTGAGGAAGATCAGACCGAACCTTCAGAGCGCGAGGGAGACATGGACCGACGAGAAGCAGGGGAATCGAAGGGGCACGATAGGGGTGGGTACGAAAAAGTGAAGCGAGCGATGGCGAAATGAACGGGGGAAAGGAGAGAAGCCAAATCGTTCGAAACGCTCCAATAACCAGACACCAGAATTCTATACGTCTTCATCCACCGCTCCGCCGTCGATTGCAGATCCGGCTCCATGAGATCCATGCTACGTCCAGGATGCTATGACTGCAAGACGCTCGCAGCTTGCCTCGCATGACTTCCAGTAGACAGCCGGCTGTCCAATACTTCCCCCAGCGCAGTATTTCCGATTCTCGTATCGAACACGGTGTGCCGTCGCTGTGTGAATGAGGGCGGAGGGGTGATCAGGGTGCCCCACAGGACGTACCGCCGGTACGTCGTGATACAGCCGAAGAGCCGCTGCCAGGCGAGCATCCCTACCATCCACTTGAGACCGGATCAACTCGCTAGGTAGGATAGAGTGACTACACGACGAGGATGCGCAAGAGAGCACTATGGTTGCGTTTTCTAATCCGCTCTGCGCTCCCGGTGTCAACTATCGGAGCATGAGATTAATGAATACAATATGGATGCAAGTCGCCAACTCACCCAATGGGGGCCAAGGACCTTCGACATTGATGGACTAGCGCTCTCATGCTTCCGTCGTTTCACAGTTATGAACAAGGATGTACATGGGGACGTGATATCCCCATCATTTCGAAAGAATGCAGAGGCTATCAAAAAGTGAGTAAATGGACCCTTGCGTGGAATAATCTAGTGTACTCACGAGAGTCGGCTTCACTGCGCTCCAAAAGTTGTTTTACCGTAACTGTCAGCTTTCGCAGCTGCTCCCCACTACCCGGCTTAGGCTGGATTTCAATGGAAGCATAGAGCTCGAGACAAATTGTAGCCGACACATCCGACGATCTAGGTAGAATGTTGAAATGATAACTCTCGCTGTTAACTTGAAGCGATCTCACACTAGGATCTGTCCATTCCATTCGGTAATATCCTGGTTTACCCACGAAGGTTTATTTTCTGTTCTCCATTTCAAGGGCGCTATGATGTAGTACGGCAAAAAAGCCAGCGAGGAGTGGTCTGACTCAGGCCGAGGGCAACGTCCGTGGCCCGAATGGCTACGCTAACGTCAGGAATGTTTGCAAATATGTAGTTACGAACAAGCTGTTTACCTGTAATAACAACTTCCTCGTGCTAATCTGTCTGTCCAGAAAGTTTTATGTCCCGTTTCTCCGAGTCCTGTCCAAGACTGGGCTCAGTGTTGGAGACGGCGAGCGCATGTACGCCGTCCTGCAGGATGTGTCAGTCAGAAGATCGGAGACATGGTCTCAGACATACAATCAGGACACTAGGCTCGCAGTCTCCGGGCCCGTCCTGGGCATGCGGCGTGTCCAGTTCAAGTCGTAGTTTTGTTCTTGCTAGGTATGAAGTGTTAGACACCTCCCTCGGAGTCTGATTCAGACCCTGATCGGTTTTTCCAATGTTCGACGTGCTGGTCATCATTGTTGAAAGAAGATGTGACGAGGGACCCACCTAGACTCCTTTTAAGTCCAAGTTCATTGTCCACAGCACCACAGCAAACCGATCGGATCTATGGTTGGCAGGGTTCTACAGGCAGTGCACCTCAATGATCCCGCATGTCAGCTAGCACAAAGTGACGTACTATACAGGATCCAGGTCTGATGCGCGTGCCAGGAGTGATGTACATTTGCAATGCCGCCCTAGCTGACTCAATAGCCAGACGAGCTTGAGCTGTTCCAAGTACTTCCGTCTGTGCGAGAGAACGCACTCAGGGACCTGGCACTGGCAAGCACAGGGCTTGTGGTTCCCGGTTGAGATAAACCCGGTGACTAGCTGTACCACTGAGCTCCAAACCAATACAGGCCCGTAGCAGAAGCTACCAAGGTCATGTCACTTGCTTTCCACTCGGTCTCGTAAGCTGCGCCTTGAGCTGATTGACGACGTCGACAACTTAAAGTCGGAGTAACTTGGAAAAGTCCAAGTCGGTGACTGAAATAAATGACTCTCAGCCGACTTCAATGTGTCATTATAACTTGAAATTAATCAACCTGTACCGCAACCACAAACTCAATTTCAAGTCCAAACGCAAGTACCAACACCACCCTCGACTGCGACCACCGTACCCATCGACAGCAGTGTTTCACTCGTCAACGCCATCACCGTGATCACGACCACAACCTCGCTGTCGCATTTGAACCAGCAGCTCCAGTCGTTCGCGCCCCAGGAGCTGCGCGACCTCATCTTGGCGAGCATGCTTCCTGATGGCCAAGACCCGCTCGGCATGCTGGGCATGCAGGCAAACACCCTCGGCGTACTGTACATCCTGTGAGTGTTGCGTCGAGTTCTGCGCACGCGTTGATGGTGACGATTCGCTGGTAGCGTGGCGAGGCTGCACACGACCGGCGTGGCGAATGCACGGTACGCGCCTGATAAAGGTCTTCATCCGTTTTCCTGGGCCAGCCACGCCGATCTCATGCCTTGTTTTCAGTCACGCTTCTCGCGGTTGCCATACTGCTGCTTGCGGAGGCGGCGGGAAATGTGAGGTGTATTTGATTCGAAAGGATGGCGCAGTTGTGATGTTTGAATGGATAGCCTGCGCTTGCTATTCAACCCTTGTTCGATCTGTTGACTAGATACGCTCCCAATCTTTCAAGTTCCCATTTGACGATTATCCATACTATTTCCCTCAGGGTAGGTATTCGTCATTGTCCTTATCGGATTGTGATATTAAACTTTCACAGACATGTGTATCAACGCGACATTTCGTTGCGGCTCTTCCTATTCTCGCACTCCCGATCACGACTATTGACACTTCAACTTCCGATTTGATGTACAACGATGATTTGGTGTATCATTATACTGGCAGGATGGTGTACGCGGCCCTCCGGCGCTGGGCCGAAGCACAAGAATGTTTCGAGATATGTGCGTGCAGTCCAGGCTCGGCTGCTACGGCCATCCAGATGGAAGCGCTCAGGAAGCGCGTTCTCGTACAACTCATTCACGAGGGCAAGGTAGATTCCCCTTTTCGCCCGTATATACACTTCCCCTGATAATTTGTCAAAGACGACACCTCCACCCAAGTACATTCACCCAGTATTACCTCGACTACTGAAAAATACGCCATATTCCGCGTTTGTGAACGCCTATCCAGATCGCAGGACGGAATTGCGAGCGATTTTGGAGGGCGAATCGGTATTCGTTAACGTTAGTGTCCAAAATATCGCATTCTGGGCTGCTCACTGAACTTGATAACAGGAAACGACGCTCGGTTTGGCGCTTCAGGCCCTCGAACGCGCACCTCGACGGTCTATCAAGAAACTGACATCCACTTACCTCACGCTCCACCTGTCTGACATTGCCGCTGCGGTTGGCATCGAGAACGTGGATGACGTGCGCACACTGATCCCAGATCGCATCTTCAGAGATATCCGCGCAACTCTCCGAGGACGGGACGGTGTCGTTCTTTGATCCGCGTGTCGCGTTCGAAAAGGCGGACGTGGATCGGGTGCTCGCACATGCTCAGGAACAAGCTGCGCAGTTAGTTACACTGGAGCAGGAGATGGCGAGGAGAAAGGAGTATCTGACCAAGGTGCGTTACGTGCGATGTTTGCTGTTGAGCGTTTCCTGATGCGGGACCGTTAGGCTATCGAGGGCAAAGAAGCGTCGTGGGGAGGCATGGACGATTGGGGGACCGGATTGGGCCGAGTCCTGCCTGGGTCGACGAGATGGGCTTTCCTTAGTCGTTGCGGTGGTATTTACACTACTTTGTTTTCAGGTGACGCTTTGCAATCATTAAAGCGTCTTTATGAATTGGCTGACCTCGAGGACGCCATTTGCGCGAACTCTCTCGGGCTGCCGGGCTAGACCGAACAAGCGCTAATTGCGAAACTTCATCGAAAGGACCCGGGCATCACAAACGATCAAGTCGTGACGCAAACTGGCGGACAGGCAGCGTAGGCTCGCCATCGAGCGAGATAAGCTAGTCCCGGACATCCAGCACTTCCCAAGTTTCGAGGAATTCCTCTGCCGTAAATAGTTCCCTCCCCTCTGCGCTGCAGCCCCCGCCGGACCAATTGTCATCCTTAACACTGCGGAGACCCGTTTGGATGCACTGATCATGCTTGCCGACGTGGACGACGTTTTTCGTGTCCTGCTCACCGAGTTCGCTCTCCACCGATCCATCGATCTCCAAGGCATCTTGACCAAATATGTTCGTTACTCGAGAACAAGAAAACCAACACCAGAAGACGCACTAATTGGGAACATGTTTTATCTCCACTGTGGTAAATTGTCACCAAACCTGTCCCTTAATGCTTCAGAGGACGAGAAGACGGTGGCGCACATCTCTTCCTTATATAACGACTCGCCGGCGGGAAGAGACAGAAGAACTGTGAAAGAAGCGTCGGCTCGGAAGGATCGGAAGGAGCAGTGTGAAGATACTCGGCGGTAACCGGCACGAAGGCCTGGTTCTGGCAACTTGTTCGCAGGCTCACATTGTTGCTAACGCTGATGTAATATCCTGCTTCTAAGGAATTACGTATGCGTGATCGTCGCTATGGTCTGGTGACGCAGCCGTTTATGAAAATGGAAAATCCCTTATTTGGCTAATAGATATCTGGATCCCCGACTCCCACGATAGTGGGGGAGGGTTTTGTCGGTAGCAAACGGCCAGGCACCAGGCTGCAAAACGAGCGTTGTTGAATGTGAAATTCTTATGTAAGCAGCTATAATAAACTGTATGCTTAAAGTTTGCCAGGTGGTAAACTCGTAGAATGGACTTTGTAAATGTATGCTCTTCGAACCCACTGAATCGTTCAACATGTACATTGAAGAATTTTATCTGGAATACCAGGCTGATTTGTATATCAGAATTTGGTGTATGTAGTATGTACGAGTTCATTGTTCACATGCAGGTCATAAGAAATTTGCCCAGTTATATAGTTAGACCAATAGTACCGGAATCGGGGACCGGCGCCTAGGCGCCGCTACGATATCATTATCCAAGCATGGCTCATCTTCATAGACCCACGTCAGTTCACCGCCATAGCACTCCGGCGAGTCTGTCTCGAGTTTGCGAAGCGCACTTCCAGGATCCTCGCCCAAGACATGAACCTTGCGATGAGTACCCTCGTCGAACCAGCCCTAACCCAAAAACGCTCAGCGTGATGCTTCGCACATAGGTGAGCGTTGTGTCTCGTAATTTGACCCAACTCAACACGGTAGGAAAGAACGACGGAGAGTTGACGATGGCGATGGTATGCAGCGTTTCCAAGTAGTTGGCGGTGGCCAACGTGGACGCCTGTTGGAGATGGACTACATGTCTCTCAGCGCCATGACTCCCAAATCGATGATGCTCGTCACTGAAGATACCGGCGACGCCTCTGGAGCATGGGGTACATGGTCACAGAGGGATAGGACGAAGTGGGTCATGCACTCGTAGAGCGCGATGCTGGCGCCAAGGGGGAAAGGAAATCAGTCGCTCAGGCGTATCTTCCATCGAAGGCACATACATACGCTGGTCCCGCCTCTCCTGCGGCGCTGCGCCCAGCTCACGGCGCAGCGCACTATCGAGAGCAGCGAGTCGGTAGGCGTACACCGGTAGACCTTGTTATACATGAAATAAGTCAGTCGCGACGTGGCATGCAAAAGAGAAGGTCAAAGCACCATACTTTGTCCCGGCGCCCGTCCAGCGCGGATAAAATGTCCGGGCCGACTCCATCTCGTCCGCATCGAACGACTTGAACAACGCGTTGATTCCGCCACGCCTCCACACGGGCAAAGTGTTTCTCAGCCTTGTCGACGTTCCACACGCGTGCGCACAGGAAACGGCTGAGATTCTGTCAGAGCGGGGAGGGGGGGCAGTCGAGGTGATGATCGAACGCACAGGCGGCATCGCTATGATTCGCGTGTGCCCGTCCGTCGCAGGTCGATAGAGGCCTGCATTGCGAGTTTGCTTTCAGCACCTCGACTAGCCAAATGCGGTCACATACCGCGATGACTAGTTCGACACTGCGAGAGACTGATTGATCAACACCATCGCACGAATTGGGTCACATGCACTCCACTTATCATGCTTGCGTTAAGAAGTCCAGTCTTTGTTCCGCCGAATCTTATAGCTAGCTCTCGAGTGCAGAGGTCATGATGCTCTCCGGGGTGGTTATTACGGGAAAACGCTTTGAAAGAGTCATATCTTTGCGAGCGGGATCAATACAAGAATACAGGCTGTGACTAGTCAACGTGTATTCTCCTTTCACGAAGAACGCTCACAATGAAAACCACCCGGTGATGTTTCCCCACGATAGAACGGCAGGCCCACTATATTTGCTCAGTTTCACCCGTGCGCTGTCGTTGAACAGACTTACCGAGACCGGGATAAGTAAGAGCAAAAGGTTCAACGTTCAACCCTGGACCAGAGAAGAAGATAATCGAGTGACGACCACCAGGAATGTGATGCTTACAAGAGCAGCATATTATTACTCTCCTACCCTTCCACAGCCGCATAGCAGGCTTCTTCCCTTCGTTTGTGACGTTGTTTGAGATAGACCCTTGCTGGTCCGGTTGAAGGTCCGGCAGCGAAGGGTAATTCCATCGAAAAGGTGACTCCCTAAATTGGCGCGAGCCGCTGTCGGGATGCGGTGGAATCAAGTTGGCAGTTGAAGAGTAGGATATCCGTGAGAGTCGAAAATCGACTCGGTTTGGTGAGCCTGGCGGACTCGTGTCTTCTGCATCCAAGTGAGCGCGGCTAGCAGTGTTTGACGCATTGCTGAAGCCTGATGGACCACCATAGGCTTGGAGAACGTCCAGCGTTGGAGATTCTGGAGAAGCAGGACGAGATTGCGATTCGGAGATGCCCGTCGGTGGCATCGAGCCCGCTAGCCTAGACATATGCAGCGAGTCTTAAACGAAAGAAGGAGGCGAGAAAAGAGGGTGGAAAATTAATTAGCTGCTATAAAAACCGTGTCCGTCTCCGCGCCGCTCGTCCACTTGCCCTCCGTGCTGCCCGTCCAGCCAAGTCCATCGCAGTCCGTGCGCTCTCCACCACCGCTACTCGCCGCTCGGGAGCTCCCCCTCCCCAACTCTTCGGTCCAGGTGGAAAAAAGGGCGAAATCCCTACAGATGAGCAACAGGCCACTGGTCTGGAGCGCTTCCAGCTCATGGGTGAAACGGAGGGTTACGATGCCTTTGACTTGCAACCTCTCGACTCGAGTCGCGTAGGGACGCTCCAGGACCCCATCTTTGATTCGCGGTTTCACCAAAAATGGAGGTGGTGGTTTTGGTTCTGAATTGCCAAAGAATTTCGGCAGGCTATTGATGAGGGATGAATACAACTCTGAACTCTATGGACCCCTTCAGCAAGATTACTTGCAAGGAAAGGCTGCAGGTACCGATGTCTGGATCCACAAGAACAGGTATGTGGTCCTTGGCTACAAAGTACTTGATCAACGTTATCGTGTCAGGATGAGCGGGCTGTGGGGCTATCAAAGTGCGCTGGACCTATATCTTCAAGAGAATGGAATCACGACTCTCCTGTTTGGTGGAGTAAACGCAGATCAGGTAAATTTTATGGCTTGCTATCTGTTTTGCGAGCCCTGACCACCACTGGCAGTGCGTCGGAGGCACACTTGTCGATGCGTACTTTCGGGGATACGACTGCGTATTAGTTAGCGATATCACGGCAACCACCTCACCTCCTGGGGGACTGGAGAACGTCTTTTACAATGCTACGAATGTAAGTATAGCTCGACGCAATCAAGCATCTCACTCATCTGCATTTGATGCAAGTCCTATGGATTTTTAACCGATACCGCGAGAATCATCAAAGCTGCAGATCTTTAGACCTAACCATCGTAACCGTATCACGAATCACGCCCACTGTAAATGAATAGGATGAATAGGTGAAAAACCGCACTGCTGTAATTCCGTTACATCACTCAGGGATCCGGATCTGATCTTCGTGTTACACGCTGATAAGAGCCCTCCTTAAAAGAGCTAGTCTCGGTTTTATCCAGCTCAAGCTGTCATTCTACAATCCATTCGAGACATGCATGTAAAGGATGATATTCGCCATCGTTAACAACGACGGAACCAAACTAACGATACGATCGAAATTATCAACCTCATCCTGAGGGGCAATATCAACGAAAGGGACAAACTACCAGGTGACTACCAGAATCTGCCGGAGGCGAGGGAATAGGCTGGGAATGCATAGACTTCATCCAAGTCCCTTCCCAAAGGCACCCGAATTCAAGTTATCGGCATCTGTCAACGGGTGGAACATTTGATCCCCCAGCTTCCATTGGAGAGGCGGAAGCGCACTAATTGACTCAATTAACAGCAAATCAGGCTGGGAGGAAACAACCATGTGTATGGACTCAACCTCGTGTCCGCACGTAAGCGGAGCGAACGCTGGCAAAAATTAAAATGACCACACACTGATCAGCATGTCAAACGGATGCATAATAATATCCTGTGGCCACACCGGACTACCTGAAGCGTCTATATCGAGCGAGTAATGGTGTAGATAAGTGGGATGAATGAGTGCACATAAAACAATGCGTGTAGAGAAAAGCTGATGAACGTTCGTGGAGACGGTCCAGGTATATGCCGAAAGGGTATGGGAAGGAACGCAAAGCAGAAGCATTAGACATGAACAATATTACAACGTAACATACCTCAACATCTCGTACAGCGAGCTAGAAACGAGGCTAGAAACGCCGCCACTAGCAACACTTGCCCGTTGGCAACCAGCTCCCCAGTCGAATTTTATCCGATCGCCTCCTTCGGGATCCGCTCAAACTGCCGAAACTGAGGTGACTAGAGCTTGTTACTCTCCGGAGCGCCCGAGCTCCGTAACTAACACCACTTCCCGCCTTTTCCGGATCGAGGACACCCGATTCTATGGATAAGAGGATGGATCGTGCGGCAAGTAAGAATGGTGCCTCCACGTTGTCTCCAGTCAAGGAGGACGCTTCAAGAAAGTGAACACCTGGACAGCTAAGTGAGTGAAAACAAGTTATTCCGAAGAAACAACGGTTACCATTCTCAGCTGCCCATCTGCTCGCTTCTGACCATTCCACTTCTCGATCTTCCTCCCGGTCCGATTTATTTCCAACTAAAACAGCGACAAGATGTGGACTGGCCAACGTCCTTGCATCGGCAAGCCATTTGGACAAGTTGAGAAATGTCGCGCGGCTACAATGAAGTCAGTCTCAGTACGAGGGGCAGTCGCAACTCTGAACTGACTTGGTGATGTCATAAACGAGGATTACTCCTGCAGCACCACGGTAGTAGCTGCGTGTCACTGATCTGGCACCAAAATGAGGATCGTAAGATTTGAATGGCAAAGGCTCACGCACCGGAAACGCTCTTGCCCTGCTGTGTCCCATAGCTAAACAGTCCGAGTTTTCAGTCTCGTATCTCGAGGGATAGCCGGAACACTTACCTGAAGTTTAATTCTCTTCTCGCCTAACTTGACCGTTCGACTAGAAAATTCTACTCCAATAGTGTGTTGTGAATGATCCTTGACTGTATGAAGAATGAGGCACAGCTAATAAGGAGAGCACGACCGTGCGTACAGGCATTGTGGGTGAAGTGATGAAGCAGACAAGATTTCCCCGTTCCAGCTTCACCTAGAGCAGGCAGCACGATGTGTGAGCCAGGATCGTGGGGTCGGGAAATGCGTGACCGGCTCACCTATAATGATGTATTTCATGAGGAAATCTAGAGACTCGTGAGCGACCTTGGCAAGAATATTAGAGAGAACCAAACCATAAGTTTCTAGGAGTTCTGTGGCATCTACATTGTACTCGTCCAACTCCATGACGCAAGTACTTGCAGATGGTTTATAGTAAGGAGGCACGAAGGCGGGACTCGGGACGACCACGAATAGCTTCATATTCCCACGGTATACATAGTTTGAACTAACTTCACCAGCCCTTCCAAGGAATCCAAATATCGACTACTCTCTGGTCTGCACCGCCGTCGACGTCTGAGTCCACCACATAGTACCACGGATGTCCAGCAGCAATCAAACAGGCATGCTGTCCGATGATCTGGATGATCTCCCCTATCCTTAATGTCGGGCTAGTCTCTCCTCCAGACGACGGATCCACTGGCATCTGTTCCAACGTCCCGTGTTCTTGTGAAATCCTGCCGAGTCTCCACGACTTGCCGACAATTTCTCCGAACCCGGGTATCCGTCCAGTGTCCTTGCTCATAGCGATTGCTCCTGCATCGCACATGGCCTCGTCCAAGCCATCCTTGCCCCTGCCCGGATAATATGATATGACTGTGGCAAGCACGCGCTGAGAGACTCTTGGGCGATCAACGAGAGTCGTGTGGAGTTGCTGAAGGTCCAGCATAGGGTAATTACCTAGAATTGAACACACTTAGTTTCAGCGGTCGATGTTCTTGGACCCAATTCGCATACCTGCGTGCAACTCAAGAGTCCCGTGCAGTTGAGATGTCACCTTGACTTTCGCTGATGCGCTGTGCGCAGCAGGCGTCGACCCTACGGACAGCACAAACGGTTGGTTGTAAAGTCGCTTTTCCGGTAAGTCCGCCAGAACTGCCAAGGCCATCGCTGCAGCATCATTGACAAGGCGTACTTCTCCTGTCAGGTATGATTCTGCCTGTTCAAGAGACGTCGACCCATACGATTCTCCTGCATGGCTATAAAACCCGTAGACGGAAATCGCAGGGGACCCAAATACCGTCTTGATGAACGGTTTGAATGTTTCGGGTTTAGGTGATATTCCTGCACGCCTTAAGTGGTTGAGTTGCGACTGATTTAAGTACCAAGATATGGAGTGGACGTACTTTCTACCCCCTTCCATCTTGACGAATGCAGACCACTTCTTCGGGTTTGCTTGCTTCTTCTCGTATTCCTCTAGAAATGTAATCTGTTCCAGGTTATCCACGAAAATACGGGCTGTTCCTCCATATTTGCTCATCTCCTCGTGGAGTGCAGATAGGTCATCGAGCTTGTTCAAACCCACTGGAAGACCGTAGAGCAGCTAGTGAGATCGGTGTCAGCAAAGCAGTGACTCAAGAAAACCGAGGGAATAACATCTTTGACGGTTCCATCGGCAACCAGTCCGCCCCTCACAACCTCCCAGGCCTCCATCAGAGTTGAGACGATAACAGCACTTGTTTTGTCTACATTGGACACGAGCTGCATCCTTGATCCCTCAACGGTCTACATCACATCGCACTTAGAACGGCGTGCTGCATCCATGGAAGCGAGGTGTATCTACCTTGTGCGTCTTGAGGTGAGCCCTTAAACCCGCTCCCCAGTCCTTCGCATTCTGGTGCATCTTTGAACAGTTGTCTCTGAAGGCAGCGCGATCGACGACCAACGCTGGGGTACGCAGCTCCTCGAGATGCTTTCCAACGAATTCCTTTACCAGAGCATCTTTGTTAGGTGTCAGGAACTGCCATGGGGTGTGTGTCTGCTTGATTTTGGAGCCCATGACTTCGGAGGGTGACAGTCCCGGATCCAGGCCCACATGCTGCCATTATTTATGCTCTTATCATTTATCGTGCTTCGTTATTTCTAATCTCTATCCGTTCACGTGAAACAACCCCCGAGCGTCGCTTATCTCGGCCCGTGTCGTGCGTATGAGACCAGGGAACCGGCCCGGTAAGGTGTTGGTACTTAAGATAGTGATGACATGTGTACAGCTATCCCTCGATACACATGGCCGGACAGCCCATCGATCCAGAGATTCTCCCGCGTCTTGATCCAGAGTATGTAGAGTTTCACAACGAGCACATCGCGCATCTCCCCGCTCCCCACACTCTACCATGGGATCCAAGTATTCGTAACAAGGAGACGGTACCAGGAGCTGCAGAGATTCTGGAGGTCGGAAGCGTCAAGGATTACGATCTAAGCAAGACCAAAGTACGTGTATTCACCCCCAAGGGATCTCCGCCGGCAGGTGGATGGCCCGTGTACTGCTGGTATCACGGAGGTCAGTAGCACTTGAGCGCTCGACGTACTGGTCCTTACTTGAGACAGGCGGCTGGACACTCGGGAGTATCAGCGCAGAAAATGCGTTCTGTTCTCGAGTTTGCGAAGGTAGCCGCTAATCTTCGTGCCTCCGATCATCTATTTGACGCATAGCAGGTGCTAAATGTGTGGTCGCCACCGTCGACTACCGTCTCGCTCCGGAGCACCCATACCCGGCGGCAGTCGAGGACTCCCTAGAAACACTTCAATGGGTCTATGAGAAGGGACCTTCCCTCCTCAGTATCAATCCCTCCCGTATCGCCCTCGGGGGATCTTCAGCGTAAGTAAGTAGTTTACTCATCAAGTCTATCTAAACGATCGCACAGCGGTGGCAACCTCGCAGCCATCATATCGATGAAAGCTGCGGAGCTCTACCCTCCGATCCCCCTCGTGCGCGCGCAGATGATTGTCCCGGTCACAGACAACACTGCCCAAACTACAGGTGTCCCTTATCCATCGTGGAAAGATTGTCAGAACACTGTTTGGCTCAGCAGTGGTCGCATGATTTGGTTCCGTGACTTCTATGTGCCGAATGTGACCGACAGGACGAAATGGGATTGTTCACCTATTTTTGCCCCGGATGAATTGCTGGCGAAAATGCCACCTACATGGGTTGCTGTCATGGAACTCGACATCCTCAGGGACGAGGGGTTGGCATTCGCAAAGAGACTGAGGGGAGTAGGAGTCAATGTCTCTCACAAATTGTACATGAGGGCACCCCATCAAATTCTTGCCATGGACGGTAGGCTGTTTATCCTCTTTCGAAGGACTGTGCTCACGTTTTTAATCACGACCATGCGCTCATCGTCTCACAGGGTTAGTGGTGATTTTTCTGGTCATGGATCTATACTGATTGGATTCACAGCGTTCTCGCAGTCGGCAAAGAGCTAGTGGTTGATACGACTAGAGATCTTGCAGAGGCGTTTGGAACGCTTTAGTGGTACTTCCATTACCAGTCTGATATCAACGAAGGAATTGTAAAATGCAGTAGCATTCAAGGCTCTATCGAGCACTGGAGTGGTACAATTCGTGTTCAAGCAGCGGCGATGGCCTCTATTTCAACATCAAAGTCGTTCGGGAGTCTACCCGCCTGAATGCAAGTGCGGGCAGGCCGAGGCTCTGGGACAAACTACGCAAATGATACGTCAGATTTCATACATGCAAGCTTTGTCAATCGTACTTTCATGTAAACTTCGTTCACTCGATCAAAATCGCCCATGTCCTTCAGGTAGATATTGACTTTAACGACCTTGTCCCAGGAGGAGTCGGCGGCTTTGAGTACGTCGGAGAGATTGCTCAAGCATTGTGTCTGTCCAGTGCGCCGAAGTCAAGATCCAAGTAGGGGAATGTCCTCGGATATACATACAGTGTGTGCTTGAACGTCTCCGGGAACGGGGTTCCCTTCCTTGTCCACAGGAACTTGTCCGCTGAGAAAGATGAGCCCAGGAACTTTCACCGCATGAGCTATGAAATCGAAAGCGAAGGTCAGGTGCCAGGTGGTTTTGGGTTGCAAGGATATAGCACGCACAGTAAAGGGGCTTCTGGGGTCGGTCCGGACTATTGATTTTTTGAATTGAAGCCATGGCACAGATGGGAGGTCGGGTGAGATGGGTCGCCGATGTGCTTTACGCTAGGCAGACCTTGAAAGATTGAACGACCATCTTATCTATTTCGAACCTTGCTGACATTATCCCCTGGAATACATGTGACCGATCACCACCCTCATCGAAATCAACGCGATTTGTTGTGAATGATCAACTGATCACACATCAGCTGGCAGCGGGATCTTGGCGGGCCGGAATCTGCGGGCCTCCGTCTCAGTAAGAACTAGCGACCATGAGGCTTGAAGGGTACCCAGATAAGCCCCATACTGAAACAGCAATAGACTGAATATATTTTGGGCAGATACCTCAGGTATTGAAGCAACCTCACCCACGGACCCAGGAGCTACATGACATGGTTTGTCGCCGTTGGGGACCTGAAACGTGCCAATGAAGCCGAAGTAACCCAAGTAGTGTTGAATTCGCAGCGGCTCCTACTTCAAGAATTGATCTGCTATTTTGAAAAACCAGACAATCTACGAGGACATTTTCATTGAGAGAAGAAATTCATAGTACAGCAGGAACAATAAATTAATTGTAAACCTGCCTGTCCACGATCCCGTACAAGGAATGTACAGGCAAACTTTTTGAAGGTTTATCGGGAAAACGCCTGCAGCTCAAAAGAATTAATAGGGCGCATGTTCAGAAGCGAGTATTCTGCAATGCATCAAACGTTAGGTTAGCGTCGCGTGAGTTTATTGATGAGCCATCATGATAGCATCGGAAATGAATGCGGCAGAGATCTGTCGCCCTCCAAACCACCGCCCGTTCAATCCTTGGATGGCTTTCTTTGCGGAGTCAACGTTGTCAAACTTCAGATATATCTCGCCCTGCTTTCACGGTCAGCTTGAGACGTCAGCTGTGAGAAGAGGTGCCCACCTGGCTGTCTTTTTCGACCTTGATAGCATCAACTGTGCCATACTTATGCTCACATTCACCTTTGACATCGTCACCAAGGTCCCTATCCCAATCCCGCTCTGTTTCTCTGCACGCGAGTCAGTTGGGCTACGATAATGGGGTCAAAACCAATACTAACTCTTCCGGATTGAACATGTTCTTCAGTAGAACAGAGCGTGATTGCATGGCCTGAGGGATGTTCGGTTTGGTTCTATAATTTCAATATTGTTAATACATGTTGTGAAGTAACGGAGGGACGAGCATACACGGGCAGAGGCTTGGGTGCAGGCTCAATTCTGGCAAGTTTCTGCATTAGTGCCTGACGTGATGCTGCGTTCAAATTACCGCCTTCAAGTGCGACGGTCAGCATCTTCACAAATGTAATAATAAGCAGGCTTACCGCCAGATTCATCCAATGAATCTTGCTGAGTGTATCTCACTGTGCCTTTCTCATGCACAGTATTTACTCGCAGCTGAACATGCTGTGAGCGCAGCCACAGGGAAGACCACAAGTAGATACGTACCGTCCTCCCCGCAAGTTCAAAGCCTTCCATCTGCTCCAATGCCATCTTGGCATCATCTGCTCTTTTGTACCTGCCAGTGCAATGTTAGAATTAGCTTTGACTGTGTCCAGGTAGATGGCTTACTGCACAAATGCATAACCCTTGCTTCTGCCGGTCATCGGATCCCTGTGCAGATCAACAAATTCCAGTTCACCAAACGGTTCAAAGACCTGCTTGATATCGGATTCCGTGAGGTTGAAATGCAAGGAACCGACATATAATCTGTAAGGCGATCCATGTCAGCCACACTTGCACACGATTGACCAACGAAAGTGACCCACTGCATTGCCCCGTGGGAGGCATTGACACCAGGGGGTAAGTTGAGATTCCTGAGGGATATAGTGTAAGTTAGATATAACAAGAGTACAATGCGCCTGACCCATCTCCTGGGTGAAGCCTATTCCTTTCTGATTCAGTTAACTGGACCACGATAGGTAAACCCATTACAACTGTGCCGCTCAAAGCAAGGGCCTTCTCGACTAGGTCTACGGAGCGGAATTCTACGTATCCGATGCTGGAAATAGATGAGTGACCTGGCTCAGGGCGATTCAGATACACCACCCACCCTTTTGATCTACGGGAAATCCTATCAGTAACAATACGAGCATCCATAACAGTCCCTTCGCCCAGTTTGTCTTCAAAGAAGTACCCAAGGTCACGCGCCGTGAGACGAGCGGCAAGTTGAGAAACAAAGACAGACCGAGCTTCAGAATCGTCTTCCTTGGGCTCATCAGGGTTATAATCTTCCACAGGAGGATCATATTTTGGGGAGCCACGCCTGTCAACAGAAGGGATAAGTTGTCATACACGGGTAAACCAAGATACTAACGTGATAGGCGGGCTCCGTCGTAAGGAGCGCTTGTCAAATTCATCGTCAAGCGGTGTGTCGTCAACAGGAAGCGAAGTCGCTTCACGACGCTCTTTATCTCTTCGAAACCGTGGTAAGTCATCAGACTCATCGCGAGCATCCCTTGTCCTCCTGTCGTCGTACCTGCGATCACGTGAGCGATCTCTTCGGTCAGAAGCCCTGCTTCGAGGACTATCCTTGGGATGGCCGGCAGAAGATGGAGGAAGTGAACCATCGAGGTCGTCGTGCCTCTTTCGTTTGGATCGCTCCTCTTGGTCCCTCAGTTCGGGGGAGTCTTCACCTTCGTCTCTCTTTCGACGCCTCTCTTTCTCGTCGCGGTCCCTGTGGCGACTTTCGCCTTGTTCTCGTCTGTCGCTGCCGCGGTGGCGGCGTTCTCTGTCCCGTTCTCTGTCCCTTTCTCGGTCTCTGTCCCGGTGAGACCTCTCGCGAGACCTGCTTCGTCTGTCTCTGTCACGGTAATCTCTTTCACGACTGCGCCTACGTTTGTCTTCGCCATCCCTATCTCTTTCTTTTCGTCTGTCTCGGCGGTCTCGTGAGTGCGACCGGTGAGAGCGCTTAGTGCGGTGGGTGTCAGTAGAAAGATTGCGGGACCTGAGAAAGCAAGTCAGCCGACTCTGACATATCTGTAAGAGAATAATAAACACACGATTTCCTGCTTGGAGACATATCATACTCCATGCCGTTGGTAGACATCGCAGTTCTTGCTAGACGTTGGTTGGAACGTCGCCAAACGACCCAGAGTAAACACGCGAAAACTTCGTTTCCTAGTTGGTACTCTTGCACAGCCACTACATAAGCGATATGTATGACGCAAACTAGCGAAGCACTACAAGAGGCCAGCCAGCCTAGCCCTAACTCGTTTCTCTGCCTGAACGAGCTCCATCTCTTCAGAGCGTCTGTATAGCTCGTTCAACGGATTGGCATTACCCTCTTTCTCCAGGTCGTCCTCGATCAAACTGAAAGCTTTGCAAAACTTCCCGTTCATAATCTACCAGTATAGTGGTAAGTATCGTGCTTGGAATGGCGAGGTGATAGGCGCACCTGCTCGTGTAAAATTTCCGTGAAATGTTGACGAACGGCTTTTCCATCAAGGGCCAGTGCGCCGCTCAGTTGTCCGTATTGCGATACTATGGAATGGTGTTTGAGCTGTTCT
Organism: Tylopilus intermedius; assembly: GCA_038091255.1. Taxonomy (NCBI): domain Eukaryota; kingdom Fungi; phylum Basidiomycota; class Agaricomycetes; order Boletales; family Boletaceae; genus Tylopilus; species Tylopilus intermedius. Next base: position 17,774 of record JBBPOD010000065.1, on the reverse strand, counting down.
CGGAGCCCACGCATCAGTAAGGCATCAGGCATGTAATCGAGGTTACATGCCTGTGTTACAAACCCATCATCCGCCGCACGCTCAAAGATTTCGGCAGGTTCCTTTGACATCCACCTAGAGCCTTTGAGCACTGCAGCGGCATTCACGGAGGAAGAGACGTACATTTCATAGCAGAGTGCTTCATCTGAGCACCCAGCAGCTTTGAGGACGCTGAACGCCTCTCTGAGGAAAAAAGGTGTTTCAGATAAGTAAAGAATGCGTAGGTTTTCCGCCCTACCTAAACAGAACGATTATGTTAGGCCATAACGCCTGTTCAGCGAAAAGGTCCATCGCAGTTTCTTCCCGCACGGAGGATGCGATGGCACCTTGCTTCGTCGCACCAATAGCTCGGGAAAGCGCGAGTGCAGTCGCTAAGCCATTCCCAGTCCCATTTTGCTCAACAGATACGAAGCAAGGGAAACCCCGACCCTTTTCATATAAAGAACGGACTGAGGAACCAATCATACTGAGTACTCGGTCAGTCACATGCATTAGTAACATGGGAATCTGTGCATCTACCGTGGAGCAACCATGACCACATCCTGGCTCTTGGCGAATTTGAGTAGACCAAAGAAGACATTGTATCCGCTAGCAACGACGATCGTTGCATTGGGCTTCATCCTGGGGTAAAACTGTTCGTTAAATACACGAGGCTGCACTTGATCAGGGATGAGAATGAACAGCACTTCATTTCAACCAAAATCAGTCAGTTGTATCAAAAACTTAGCAATTGGGACCAGACCATCCGCAACCTCAGCTGCCTTTTCAAACTCGTGTTCGACTATGAAACCTTTCTCCCTTGCAGCATCGGCATATGAATCTACGCGGTTTGCGATTAGGATTTGCTCGTTCGGGATTCCAGAGTCACGCAAGTTCTGGGCTTGTGCAGATCCTTGGTTGCCAAACCTGGAAGATGTTGGCCTCTTGCTGAGCGAAGGTAGTACCGCTTACCCTAGGAAGACAATCTTCTTGTTGGACAGGACGCTCGGGTCAGCATCTGAGTCATAATAGCTGTGGACAAGGGTTGGTGAAACTTGTTCTTTCCCTCAAAAACACGTCACCTACATCTTGGCCTGTGGCATAGCGGCTGAGAACTTGAGAGTGCACGACGATCGAAGTGTGGGGGTGAACATTTATACAAGTTCATCCGTACGGAACGTTGAGCCGAATGATCGAACCTCTATCTACGGCCGATGGTCACATTCACAAGTAGACATTCGAATGTATCCGGGAATAGCAGCGGTGAGATTCCAGAGGGTCATGGGGTACGTCTTGCATTACCGCAACTATGTCTGAACACGGTCCGGAACTTCCACCGCGTCGGACAGAATTCCCTTGAAGACCTAAAGAGACAATACATTCCTTGAGCGGAATACAACTGCCCGAGCATACCTCTCCGACCTTCGCTCACAACCATCTTTGATAAATGGGGCTGCTGTCAGGAAAGATTGTGTGCATCACAGGATCGTCGCGAGGGATTGGTCGAGCATGTGCCCTGGAGTCGGCTAAACACGGAGCAACCGGTTTAGTTCTGCACTACTTGGGAGACCAAGAAGCCGAAGCGGAGCTCCTGTCGTTGAAGCAAGAGATAGAGGCGGCCCACACCTGGCACACCAAAGTGGTGGGTGTACCCGGCGACATTGCGGACCCCGAAACCGCCTGTCAGGTGGGTTACTGTGTTACTGCGACGTTGCCCTGCTCTGAGACGTTCAGCAGATCGTGAAGACTGGTGTCGAGGCCTTCGGACGGATCGGTGGGTTTTGACTCCGGTCACCCTCGACGTTAGTGATCAGAAAGCCATTAGACGTGCTCGTCAGCAATGCAGGGATCTGTCCCTTTGCCGAGTTCTTGACGCTGCCCCACGAGACATGGGAGCGCACCAGACGAGTCAATGTAGATGGATCTTTCTATGTGGTTCAAGCTGTCTCCAATCAGATGAAGGGGCAAACACCACAAGGCGGATCAATCATCGCAATGTCATCTATTTCCGCGTTGGTTGGTGGTGAATTTCAGTGGTAAGTCATGATCGCTGTGTGCGAGACATTGAGCCTGCACTTCCATCTTCCTACAAGCCATTACACGCCAACCAAGGCAGCAGTATTGTCTCTGATGCAGAGCTGTGCGATCGCCCTCGGAAAGTACAATATACGCTGCAACGCCATCCTTCCTGGCACTATTGCCACTGACATAAACAAAGAAGACCTCGCTAACACAGAGAAGCGCGAATATATGATCAAACGCACTGCCCTCGGCCGCATAGGATGTAAGCTGTGTCTTTCGGTGACCATCCATCATATCCTGACAATATCCTCCCAGCACCGGATGATATCGCAGGACCCATGATATTCCTGGCCAGTGACCTTGCCAAGTATGTGACAGGGGCACAATTACTCGTTGACGGTGGTCTTTTCGTCAATCTTCAGTGATCTAGCGTGAAAATTGCTGTGTTGTATACAATCCTGCGTATCGAATGTTGCTGTTTCGGACATTCACTAGCACGGGCTTGCGGGACGAAAACAGTTGCGAGTTATTGTACTAGTTCCCATTGTTTGTTCCCCATGACACCTATCCATTGGTTGATTGTTGGATTAAGGCATCGTGTGAGGACGACTCGAGATCCAGAGTGTAGCGAGAGAAGAAGTTTGAGCAGAGTTGTATGTGATTAGCACTTGGACCTTCCGACCGGTCTCCAAATATACATACACGTATTACGAAGGACTCAAAGCGCCGCATCTGAACATGTCATTATCAAGGCGGATAACAACAAAATGAGGAAACGCTCACAATAATAATACTCATCGATCAACGGTATCCAATCCCTGATGATCATGCTCAAGGCTCCGATAATAGGTTTCGTTGCGATATTTTCCGCAATCAACTCGATCTTTGGTCTAGAGGACAAAACGATTCAACAGAGTGCTGTACATCCCAAAGAAGCTAACCCACCGGGTGTACGAATCCCACACGGATCCACGAAGGAGGTACCAGACAAGGTCGCGGTCCCTCCGAGCATACTCATCCCGCTCTACAGCTGAAGACGTAGAGGGAGTGCGGCGCAGGTTGCGAGACAGAAGCTCAAGCGCAAAAACGATCATGAGGGCACGATCCTTGTGCTTTTCCTTCGTCAACATGGATACTGAATACTGTCAGCAAGAATCTTCTGAGGACGAGAAATCCTACCGTAAATGAGAGGGCGGAGGATGTAAGCAACCTCAGCTATCCAGTCTTGAGCGGACGTGAGAGCCTTGACAAGTTGCAAGGAGGGTCTGACAGAAGTTGTGGTCAATGCTTTGGGTAGAAGATAGTCTTCCACAGACGTGTCGGCACGCGCGGGTGGAGGAGGAGTAACCATGAGGGCGGAGGGTTGTAAGGGGACACGATTGTTCTTGAGGTGGTTTGGAGTGGAAGGGGGGGATGAAGAGGGAGATGTAGGGGCGAGGGTGGGGGAGGAGTGGATGGAAGACGAGGGTAGGGATGCGGGATCGATATCACGTTCAGGAATTGGAGGGGACAACAAGGGTCTGTGGGTAATCCGGAGAAGGGTGAACCTAAGGATCGCCCTGGCAGAACGGACGTCAGGACCCGTGCACGACGTCTCTGAAGGATTTACTTTATAGTTTCCATCAGAATAATACCGCGCCATCTTGCTCGGGTGGATAGCTTGCGTTTCATGACCATCTCAACGAGAAGTTGAGTAAATCTGATGAGCTCGAGTGCTCGAGCGGTCCATTTGTAGAGGGCATCCTTGTCAGACCATGCGCGCGTGTATTTGGAATGGAGAGGAGTGGGGAGAATGGGCTTCCAATGCGGATCGCTCTTGACAATTTTTGTGAGTAGGGTGTCGTGATACAAGCTCAGGACGTTCAGTAGAGCGGATACTGCGAGGTATGCCTGGTTACACATGACGCAAACTAGCAGAATATACGACTAACATGCTTCGGAGACGAGGTCGGCGTCTTTGAATCTCCCGGGTAAGAACCACGTTAGAGACCTGAGGGAAGATTCGAGGGCTGATATTGTTGAGACATTCTTGACAAGAAAATTCTCGTATTTCGCCAACGTCAACGACATGCAGGAGCGGGCACGAGGCAAACACTGAACTGGCGGGAGCGAACAATGGCACGCGCGCCAAGTCTAAGTCACAAATTACCACGACGATTCGCACGTTCTCGGGCTGGCCAAGGGCCTCGGAGATGGGCTGCAAGCTGGTTAACCACGAGCATTAAGAACGCCTCCACCACCCAGTTCCATATGTATTTGCCGATTGATATGAACTGAACTCGTGGTGTACAAACGACGAGCTGATGTACAAACCTTGTAACTTGCCCAAATAACGCCAGTTCATGTACTCGTGGTAACCTACTGGCATGTTATTTATATCATAAACCTCTCCTTCCGAGCCCCTCCAGACCATCAGATGCGTCGAGATTCAACATCGAGCACCACTACCCTCCCTTCTTTGGACTATCTCCAGCCCAGTCCAGTCAGAGGCCAGCTCGAACCCCATGATGAGATCACCAAACAGTCTGGCTGTCGTTTTCTTCAGTGTACGGATACACCCAACGAGCTCAAGGTTTGAGTCAATCAGTTCTCCAGATTTTTCTTCACTCACCTCTTTTCTCCGTCCACCAAAGGTGCTATTGCCTCCTCGGACTACCCAAGTGTATGCCCTCCTTCTCAAGGCAGAGCTACTCGAACTCGAAAAGCAACGAGATGCTTCTTGGGACCGCATCCTCGATATCCGCCGCCTGAAAGACCGCATGATCAGAAAGTGTCAGCGCCTCGCAAAGGCCTATTCCGCAAACAACCCAGGAACCCGTGAACCTTTTCTTACACTCCATGCCCCACCCGACTTTCGGGTCAAAGAGATCGAAAAGTGGATATGGCTCCAGGAGGGCTCTGACGTGTTGAAAAAGAAGATCTCTCCCGATACGCTCAGACAACGTGGTTCATTCTGCTGCGATCGTTGCGCCAATTTGGTACCTCACCACCACACTGTCTCGGGTCGTCGATCCTCTGTGCAGACTGCCCATTCTCGCCGTTCGTCCATCTCCGAACGACTGCAGTCCAAAAGTGCTACCATCTTAAGGCGCCCCAGCATCTCTGCCAGTGACGCAAAAGTCATCCTTCCCAGACCCCCATCACCTTCCAGATCCGCTCTTATCAGCGAGAATTCTATCCAACATGTCAGAGAGCAGGAGAGTCGCGCCGAGGAACGCACGTCGCTGCAAATGTCGAGTCACATCCAAGAAAACATCACCTCCCAAGCCACCAGCATCGTCGAAGAACGTGCTCAAGTCCACGCCTCGAAACATATGCAAAGCGCATCGATCGATATGAGCAGGTTCGCAGAAGACAAGCTCCAGGAGACTAGACGCTCTATACATACCATTGTCGAGGATCCACATGAGCACAGTATAGTGCATAGCAACCGTGCTTCTATGGAGAGCCTTTCCGAGGTGGAGTCCCTCGCGCGCCTCTCCATCATATCCCCAGATCCATTGCCCGTCCCATATCACGGATCCATGTCTGCCGCTTTTATGGAGATATGTGACAGCCCCACAGACGAGGCGCCACGTCCTGTACCCAACAAATCTCGACCGAGGGAGTTATCTGCAGAGGACAGTACCCCTTCACCACCCTCAGAGGATGATCCCACGATGGATGGTTCGGCTCGGCTGGATGCACCTCGTAGACGAAGTAGCCTCAAGCGCAACAACTCTGACCTTCGGATGAGCATGGCCTACTCGACCAAAACCGTGTCTTGGGCAATGGACCGGGATTGGGCTCATCAAATGACCAAGTACCACGCTGCAGCTGCAGAAGTAGAGCATGCTAGTGCGTTATTCTTTGGATTTGCTCTCACTCAGCTTGACGGGTGTATAGACAAGGAATGGGGTATCATCTGTCAGAAATATCAGGAAGAGCTCGTGGGCTTGAAAGCTCTCCGTCGTAACGTATCGCAGACAATAACAAAGCTACGAATGGAAGCGGAGAAGCTCCAGCGCGAGGACGAAGTCATTCGAGATCAGGAGGAGAAACTTCGTCAAGGATATGAGCAATTGGAACAACAACACGGCCAATATCGCACCAAAGGTAAGGATTTCCATTAGGTCTTGCACACTTATGCTCACGTGAATATCCTAGTCAACGCTGTTTTGCAAGAAACGGAGCAAGTTCTGAGTCTTTGTGGCACGAAACGCGACGGAGACCTTCAGATATCTTAAATATGATACGGTCTGCTCGCCACCCATCATTTAGAAGGTTATCATCTATTGGCGTTTATCGCTCGCCTATGTCTTCTGGATACACAATACCCTTTTGCCATGTTCTTGCTTCAATTCTGTCTGTGCACCTAGATGTCCATTTGGCATGTTATATACCTGTAATCTTCGTGAGGTAGCTGGTACCGCAGGCGAAACTCACGGTCATCTCTCGCCTTGCTTTTTCGTTGTTAGAGGACATAGACCCGAAAGTTATAGCATTTAAAAAAACTGTAGAAGTAATAAATATTAATAAGCCATGTACGATCGTGGAGTCCCAGGAAATATATACAGCTTAAACAGGACCTCGGCGAATGTTCAAACCTTGTTGCGTCTACTCTGTCGCCCCCAAGTGCTAGTGTTCAGGGTGTTTGGCGATCTCCCTTAAGACAGCACCAGCGTGACTTTCATGCGCAAGGTTCATCAACCAAGAAGTAGCAGATGGCTGTTCACCGTGATGAAGATCAGTATTCTCGATCGTCGTAACTTGAGACTGGACTTTCTTGATTACTGCTATTCCCAAATGCGTGCCAACGCTTACAACCTCCTTCGTTGCACTCCACAGGACGGTGGTTTCGGCACCATCATTGGGTTCCATCTGCGTCGAATCCCTGGAGTCTGTTGGAGAATTCTTTCCAGGGATATAGGGCCAACTCTTCTTCATCTCTTCTTCAAAGGGAAGCAGGCTGCACACGATGGAGGAATTTTTCTGAAAGTTTTCGCGCAACTGCGGACTCATGTGCTCCTGTTCAAGTACAGACGGATGGATCGTTTCGTGAGTAACGTCGTCCGTCTTGGTAGGAAGCTGGCGTGTGTTCTCTAGAGCCAGCACGAATATTCCACTCCGAGAGCTAATGCTTGGTCAGAGGGCGAAGGTATGCAACAACAGGTGTAATGCGGACTCACTCGTGAGGGAGTTGCTTTCCCCAAGGGGCGACAGGATCAGGAAGTGATCCGACGTAGTCCAAGTCCAAGGAAAGGATATCTTGGATGTTAGCCACCATCCAAAAGAATGTCAAGTCTGATAGGTCATGATCGTGCCAACCACCCCCGATCTGTCAAATACCGTCAAGCGAAAGTGACGCCTATACGGACCGTACTCACGTCGGAGTGTTCGCCTGGTTGTGTGGTCACGTCACTTAAGGCCCGCCGATGAAGGGATTTCGCTCACCACTGAACCAGCACTGGGTACGACGTGTTAGAATCGGGGTCTCCTTCCTTGGCCGATACTCACCTGCTTCAGGATCTGTCCTTTACGTCGTCCACCCTGAGACTGCTCAAATTTACAGCAGTCCTGCGGAAGCAGTTAATTCGGTAGGATCTTCTGAGCTTGTCCCAATACTCACGAAGTCGAGCCGAGTTTCGTTGATGGCCAAAGTTTGATACGCGCGTTCAATGTGCTCACCCAATTCTGCGTTTGGGAAACCGAATATCGATTTGGTGGATGGTGACCTTTGAGTGATCTCCTCTGGTAAACCAACGGCACCGACAGTGTCGAAGACCCCAACACATCTGGTGGCAGTTCACGAGGCATATCACTGATAGTTAAAGGACTGCTTACTTGATCGAAAACGCATGGTCATCAGAAATAGCTCTCTGTTTCCCACGAGAGTTGGGGGAAGTCCAAGGGGCGAGTTGAGCCTGTAGATTAGCGATTTCTGATAAAGGATCAGGTCGAGACGAACTACGTAACGGAGAGATCCAAATCGAACCTGCCGGGTCATTTGACTTGCCCAGTTTTTGGTACGCAATAAATATGTCTGCAAAGTAGTCCATATCGGTCTTGTCCAAAACACCGATAGCGCCCTGAATGAAAATTACGCTAAGTATGGCTGTGAACAATAAATTTAGAGAGAAGCACACAATAAACATAGCAACCATGCGCGCTGTGTATGCGCCCTGTTCAGTGTTAAAGTTAGAGAGGTAGAATCTCACTGAATCTAAGTGTACTCACTCTGGAGAACCCAAACAAGAAGATCTACGACATGTAAGAGGGTGTGTAAGACCTTGTTGAAACTATTCGCCGCACCTCATCCCCCGGATAGAAATTCCTGGGAGAGTTGGAATTAATTCGGCAGTGCTGAAGTCCTTGGAGGTGGTCACTCACTGTGCAATGAAAGCATATGCCTCCTGGACTTTCTCCACTGCCCGAGTGTGAGTATAAAGACGCCAGCGTGAGACATTCAATCTACCTAATGATGCTCCAGTAGCGCCTATGAGTAGTTTAGCCATATGATAGTCGGATAACGAGAGAGTGCTCGCCTTGGATATATTCTGAGTAGAAGTTCGGGGAACTCCCGACGCCGGATTGGTAAAATACAATCTGCGGTACTGCGTGTTCGCTATTGAGTGTAGCGTCACCGATAACCGTAGCAGTATAGCCGACCAAGGACGTACCCTCGTCCGTCTTGGTGTTTCAGCGCGCGGGAGAGTTTCTGAGTGTGTCGCAGACCAGTCTATTTACTGTCAACCCGAGCTATGGGTGTCACTCACCAGAATATTGGTGTATTTCCAACGATCCTTGACCACAAGAGCGACACCATCTTGCCACGTTCTGTCATGATAAGGACGATTACAAGTTTCGGTTGGCCACGACTGATCTCACTGCTTACCCATCACAGCACACAATGATTCTTTTCTTAGTCTCGGGGGGTTGATTTGGCACTCCAGCTGTGCCATCCACTGGCAGTTGAGCATCATGCATAGACGCGGGGGACATCATAGAGGTGGTGGGATTTGGCGGGGACGTGTCCCAAAGAGCATATTTATGGAGGATCCAAATGGAAGGAATTCAGGTCAATGATGCTGTACAAGGCTTAGCGCGGAATCAAATTTGCGGTCCATCAGTATAGCCGACCGAACTGTACTACGTAGAGCGCTGAAAAATGGCCGGACTCACCGGTCCCGACTGATTGATCCCGACTGATCCTGGCCAGTCGGTGCCGGTGACTAGCTAGTCGCGACAGGCTTGGCCGCCCCCGATTGGGCACTCAGAGTACTCGCACTCGGAGGTGCACCGGCACTACCAGACAAATCGAATTGAAGGGGTCCTGGCCGTACCTCTACCGGTTTGTCGTGGGATTGATGGGCCACATGGAAGGAAAGAGCCGCGTCAAGTGATCAAAAGTGCAAACAAACGTGTGGGTACCGATCAAATATTGCTGTGGAACGGTGTGTATTTGGGAATACGTATTAAGGGATAAGCGCTGTAAACACGGGCTCTACCGTGGCCAATAAGTTGACTACCTGCCTCGCCGGAACTGTGCCCCAGAATACTCGTCCAGCGCGCGACAAAACGCAGTCTTAGACAACAACACGGGCGCGGCGAACGATTTAGAAATAGAGGGGTCGAAATGGCCATCATCGGGGTGGGTGCGGCTGTTCTTTGTATAGTCAGGTCCAGACGAACTGATCAGTGGGCCGTACGCACTGAAACTCGGTAAGGGTGATTTGCCATGGTGGGAAGCCACGGAACTCTATGGGAGGATGCGGTGTCTGCGTGCCACTGATGTTGTGTATTATCATCAAGTCAGGTGGGGGTAAAGCAGCTTCATAGAGTTCAGAACAATTGGCGAAGGGCAAGGACCGTCGTATCTGACCTTCTAACACTGCGGCCAATTCTGGTACAGTCAAATTATACGGGATTCTGCCAGGGATGGTGCCATCTGACATCGAAACACCATTGACATAACTTCGCAGCAGCCAGCGGGCCGCCGATGCAATGCCAGGTTTGCCTGACGAGCGGGACACTATGTGAAGTGTCAAGTGACTGGCTGTAGGAGTTACACTTTTGCCTGACCCCCATTAGTAACCCCAGGACCAAGTATCAAGGACGGAACACACTTTTGGGTCGTCTACGAACAGCGACATTCCTACGCTTTCGAAGACGAGACAGGCGCATCATAGTGATCGTGTTCAGATCAGCGGGGGATACAGCATGTTCAGGGGAGTGAGACCTTGAGCCCGAGGACTCCGAAAGTGGTGGCGTCAGGGGATACTCGACCTCTGACTCGCAGCTGTCCTCCGAGCTCTCGTTCGAAGGAAAGACGCGCCGACGTGCATTCTCGGCAGATGCATGAACGACACCTGCATGTATGCGGTCAGAATGGGCCGTTCTGAGGGTTAAATATACATACCATGGCGGTCATAGACCGTCAATGTCTCTATGCCCAGCACTCGGCACCATATAGCGACGCTTTGTAGACATTCAAGGAACGCAAATTCCTTTTCTTCCGCAGGCGTGTCATCATTCGCAGTGAGGTTGAGACAAAGGTGTTTGGGGATTTTACTGCGTTGGGCTTCTAGCGGTCTCGGTTGGCTCCGTTTGCGTCTCTGCACCCACGCAGCGATGGCGACGAACGTGATGTACAGAACGTGGATGAGGCGGAGCGCCCAGTGAGTCGACATCAGGTATTCGACATAGACGACCTCGTAGGTGACTGGTAGTTCTGGGCGAAGCTTAGGCGAGAGCGTCACTACCCACGTGACTGTGGAGATACGTGGAACCAACTCATTTGCAAGGTGGAGAAAAATACATGGACAATTAAAGAGCCTGGGCTCAGAGAATAGTGGGTTCTCCCTCGATAGTATGCTTGATCTTCAACAAGATCATTGTCTTCCAATTATCCAACTTCGTGACCTGATCATACTCGACAACGCAGCCCGTGAACGCCTGCTGATCTTCGGCTTGGATAGCGTCGATGATTGCATTGACAAATTTACACTCGCGCGTGGATGCAAATGTAGGGTCCTGTGACATGTACTTCTGTATGTTCCGTTTGGCGGTGACAGAATCCTGTGTGGTGTCAGCTGGGCAGCTCAGGCGTGCACACTGCACTTACCTTCATAGCCAGAGCACAAAGACACGACCTTAGCCAGTAATCCTTGACACTGTACTTCGTGAGAGCAGACGTGAGTGACTGGTCTGCAACCTGCTCGTAACGTTGAATAGCCTGGGGATAATCTTCTAGCTCCGCATGGAGGTCTGCAGCATCCTTGTAGCACGCATTTGCAGTTCTGCACTATGATCAATATGAATTCACTTCACATGAAAAACTACGAACGCTGTAGCATCCTCTTGGGAATACCAGTCCCCTGCTCGCTCGAGACTCTCGCAAGCTTTACGGAGGTCACTGAGCTCGTGTTGATATATTTGTGCGATCTCCTTCTCCCTGTCCGCAGCTTGTCGGAACCGACCAGAGGCCGTCAAATGAGAGATTGTCTGGGACAATGCTTGGACTGCCACTGGGGGATGCAGAATCAGTGCGTTGGACCATCGGGAATAGAGGAGTTGGATTTACGGTCAGGATATCCTCGCTTGAATGCCTTGGCGGCATTCCACCAAGCGTTGGCAGCTTCGTTGATTTCCTTGCACCTTTCTCTGCACTCCGCTTCTCTTGCGAATGCATCACCTGCTTCCCTAAACTGTTTGTCGAGTTTAAAGGCATTGGCAGCCTGTTGGTAGAGGTCACCGGCTTCTTCGAACTTGGTAGACGATGAAGAAAACCATCCTGTGGATGAGTTAGCTTTCTTGTCTGCCTTTTCCAAGAGGGTCTGTGCGGGTGATTTGGAAGGCATCGTGGTCGAGGCTCAGAATATCGCAGCATGCATCATCGCAGCACTGAGGATCACGTGATACAGACCTCGTATATAAACAGCAACTGTATGCACTTTCAGCCTTTCCACCACCCGTTCACCATGTCCGCTCTTTCAGGTTACGAAACCGAGCTTAGGAACGGGATACACGAATATCTAGTTAAACCGGGTGAAAAATTCTCGTATGGTACAGCAGGATTCAGAACCTTGTAGGTGCACGTCATATCATGACCTCACCTGGATCAGATCTAAACGGAATACAGAGGGGATAAGCTTGAATCAGTACTCTTTAAAGTCGGGATTCTAGCAGCTTTAAGGAGCAAGTCGTGCGGTGGTAAGACTATTGGCGTGATGATCACCGCCTCGCACAATCCTGCCGAAGTATGTCGAACGCCCTTCCGACTGTTTTGATATCGCTCAAACGCAAGTCCCATGCAGGATAATGGTGTCAAACTCGTTGACCCTCGTGGCGAGATGCTGGATACTTCCTGGGAATCGCATGCTACCGATTTCGCAAACGCGCCATCGCCCGATGCGTTCATCGTCATTCTCGAGGATTTCATTCGATCCAAGGGCATACCGCTAGGAACACCGGCGAAAGTCGTATATGCACGTGATACCCGCGCATCCGGTCCAAAGCTTGTGGCAGCGTTGCGTAAGGGCCTCGCTGCCATGGGTGCAGCGGCCACAGATGCCGAGGTCACTACAACGCCGATCCTCCACTACTTGGTAGATACCATCAATAAAACGACGCAAGAGTGGAACGTGAACAAACTTATAGAAGGCTACTACGTCAAACTTAGCGGCGCCTTTAAAAGACTTCTGGTCCGTTTCTTTTCTCGATGATCCGAGGGCCTCATTACTGACTTGACCATAGGCAGACAGAAATGCATCAGCCCATCTGTTGATCGACTGTGCCAACGGGGTTGGGACTCCAGCTGCGAAGATGCTCAACGAATTTCTTGGCGAGTCACTCGCTCTCGTGTTGAAAAACACCGCCATAGAAAGTACGGAGAAACTCAACAAGGATTGTGGTGCCGACTTTGTCAAGGTGAACCAGAAGCTACCGCCGTCTCTTACATCCGAGTTAGTGCCTGGGCAGCGTGGTTGTAGTCTGGATGGTGATGCTGATCGCCTCATCTATTACTATTTGGATGGGGGTGGAAAGTTCCGTATGCTTGATGGGGACAAGATCACGACTCTAGTTGCAAGCTTCATTATGAAATTGGTCAAAGACGCTGGCCTTGAGGATACTCAAGAGAAGATCAAGGTTGGTGTTGTGCAGACGGCATATGCTAACGGAAGCTCTACCAAATATTTGTCGGAGGTGCGTGGGCTGCACCGCTGGGGACTGGACGCGTGCTTATCCCTACGTAGAGGCTCCCAGTGACGTGTGTGCCAACTGGCGTCAAGCATTTACATCATGCCGCAGCCGAGAGATACGATATTGGGGTATACTTTGAGGCTAATGGACACGGGACCGTCCTGTTTTCTTCGTCTGCCCAACGCAAGATTGCGTCGCATCAGCCTTCCACACCTGCGCAGGCAACTGCACTCGACCGCTTGAAAGACGTGGTTGAGGTCATCAACCAGACTGTTGGCGATGCACTCTCTGACATGCTTCTTGTTGAGGTCGCGCTCTACCACATGTCCTACTCCGTGGAGACGTGGGATAGGTTGTACTCGGACCTTCCGAATCGGCTGGTGAAAGTCAAGGTCGCGGACAGGAGCGCCTTTGTCACGGAAGATGCGGAGCGCCGCTTGGTGCGGCCCGTTGGTCTTCAGGCGAAGATCGATCGACTTGTACAGAAGACAGGAGGTCGCTCGTTCGTTCGACCGAGTGGTACCGAGGATGTGGTCAGGGTGTATGCGGAGGCACAGGACACGGAGGCGGCAGTTGGTAAGAGATTTGTTTTGGACAGACATTCAACGATGAATTTGTTGTGCAGATCTGGCGATGCGTGTTGCCGGGCTTGTGTATGATGAGGCTGGTGGAGACCCCGCGCAGAGGCCAGCAGACTTTAGGTGACTTGACGGGTAAGACGCGTGCCAATGTACGAGTATGGGAATGGACGTGTGTAGGTCGCTAAGTACGAAGTAGGTAATGAATCACAGAAGACGTAATCCGGAGTCATACTGGCGACATGCTGCTAGTACGACGTGAAATACCGCTGTGCGTTCTACATTGACCACTCGCTCTCATGTGTCGGTTTGTGATCTACAAGGGCACATCGCCCGTCCAATTATCGCATGTGAGCACCCTTGTCGTCCTTCCACCCCGGCACTCTCCGACTATTTTCAGCTTTTGACACGCCCATGCCACTCCATCATAAATCAAGCCTTCGATTCGCGACTACGCCTGGATCACCGGAGACCAATAAATGGAGATGGGTTCGGCGTCGGTGCGTTTTGATACTCCCGTCACCAGGTACCCGCTTCTAAAGCTTCCATCACAGGCTGGTACGACATCGTCCACGACGAAGAACTTGGCAGCCAACCTTGCATATTCACTTCTGTGACTCCGGTAATCAGATTGACTATCCTGAGAACAACAGCTAACAGTATGGCAGGCCTGGAATAACGCCAACCTTGTACGATTGGCGGAGAAGATCAAGTCGCCGCTTGTCTTGTGCGTTGACTAAAATGCTCGCACCTTTCCTTAGATACTCATCTCTTCAGTGCTCACGTGAGGGCAACGACCGCCGGTTCTCTATCATTGGACAATTGCCATCCTTTCGTTTTCGGCAACATCATGGTTGGTTCCACCGTGATCCGATTGATAACTCTCCCCCATGTTTACGTGATCCTAGTTCATGCACAATGGTGGAATTGCAGATTTCCATCTGATAAAAAGAAGACTGCAGGCAGAACTATCGGACGAGATATTCGACATCGTTCAGGGAAACACTGGTAGGATATCCCCCTGGACGAGAACGGGAAGCCTTTTACCCAATCAAATATAGATTCGGAGTGGGCATTTGCACTGTTCCTCTCCAAGGTGACTGTCTTGCGAGTCCAAGCCAAATGTCGTCCTGATTCCTCCTAGTTACCTGATGCGAAAGCAAAGTCATTCACGCATCAAACGCTGCAGCGGGCGATGCTGGACACCGTTGCAACCCTCAACAACTACGCTGACCTTGCTGGTATAACTGAAGTAAGCGTTCCTGTCGAGTGATACACAGCGACTTACCATGCACTTAGCCCAGCTTAATGAACTTTTGCGTTACCGACGGGGAGAGCGTGGTCGCAACACGTTATATTTCATCTCGTCGCGATGAAGCGGCTTCACTGGTAAAGCGCGTGTCTGTCATGACGTTCCCTATGGTCTTGATACGTTTGCAGTGGTTCTCATCCGGGACGACATTCAGCGAGTACATGCAAGGCGGACACTACAAAATGACAAAGGCGGACAAACGGGAAAATATCATCATGGTGAGTTCCTGCATCTTGTCCACTTGCAGTGTTGATGCGGCTTAGATTGCTAGCGAGCCCCTGACCTTTGAGAAAGGTGCGTGTGTCTGCTGTTGTGGAGTATTAAGACTGATGTTCGGTGCAGCTGACTGGATGGAGATACGAACGAACAACATGGTTGTGATTACGCCGAAGATGAATTTCTTGCAGATTCCAATCGTTGACAAGTTTTATGTTTCACCATCGGACCCTGCTGCCCTTAACCGCGGGACGGATTTTGCGGCTGCAAAAGGTCTTCTCAGCCGAAGAAACACGCTCGGGAATGGTACACCACAACTGTCGATTTAGTTTATGTAGTGTACGGGCTATCCTTGATATTTTCGTGTGTTGAATGGCATGTGTAGTGTGACTCGGACTCCGTGAGCGACACGCCTTAAGCGAGAGCGACGAACGCCTCAGCGAGCAGCATGCCCAAACCCTGGATTCTCTGGAGCGTGCTGTCTCACACGGCGAGGTACGTCTACAACTGTGTCTTTGGGACGCTGCCAACCTCACTACCCGGTTCAGGCTGTCTACCGTGCTCCAGATATTGCTCTACCTCCCTTTGACACTCGCAACACTCTCCACCCCGGCGTTCCTTTTGCTTTCTCTCCTGCTTTCTGTCCATTCATTCATCCATGGCACGCTCATCCTCTTGTGGGGTTCGCAGCTTCTCTCCGTCATGCAGGTTCCCATGCATCCCTTCCTTCTTCTCGTCTCTTTCAATGCATTCTCTCAGTCTGCTCATCCGCTGCTAGCCACCGCAGTCAGCTGGTGGGGCAAGATCTTGACATTCTCGGGTCCAACCTACGTGGCCATGGAGGGCCTGTCTAGTCTGCTCTTCGCTCAAAAAGTCGGCCAGGTTGGAAAAGAGTTGGCAGATGAAGGAGAAAGTTATCAATTTGGCATCCTTATTGCATCAGCAGCAGCATACGTCGTCGCCGCGTGGTGGATAGTCGTGGTCAGTGGCCCATTTGCATTGCTGTGACTCTCCCTCAGTCTTGGTCTACTCAGGCGTATCCCGCTGCGGCCACCTCACCTCTCTCTTCCACACTGTTGGGTGTAGCATTGACCGCTTTCCTGTTCCTGACGGTGATTGGATTCCGCCTCCGCCGGACAAACATCGTAGAATCTTCAATGCTTTCCTTGTTCCTGGCCTATAACATTTGGCTCTGCGGCTTCGATCAGACGTCCTTCTCGGATCCCGCATCTTCGTAGTACGTCATACCGATCATATCCACATGCATTGTATGCTTAACGCTTGCAGCGCACCGCTCTTGTCCAATATACTTCCCCATCTTCAAACGCTCGTCAACTTCATTACCAATACTCTCCCCAAACCGGTGCTCGTTGCGCTCTTTTACCGACTGACGATTCTGCAATTTGCCTCGCGCATACTCCCTACGATCGGTGCAGATGCTTGGGAATCTGATGGAGATGGTTGGGATGGCAGGCCTGTATGATGTCTGAACTCCGAGATTTGTGCATCGCTGACTGTTGGAAATGCCTTGCAGACATCGACTTTGACGCGTTTTTTGCTCACATATCGACAATTGATATTCGTCATGGTGTATTCCCACCTATTACGTGCGTCTCTCTTTCGTCTTCCATCCCAAGCTAATGCTGTAAACATGCATGCAGTTTTGGACCCTGCATCCCAGGTCTGGTGGCGTTGGGCGAACGTTATGTTCACCCTCCTTCTATGGTCTGTAGAACTCGTCGTTAGCCCCGATGGCGATGACGTGAGCACCAAATGGAAAGTGGAGTAACTGACCAGGTGGTGTCCTCACGCAAGTCTCTAAACAACACGCTCAGCAGTTATTTGCTTTCCACTCCGCCTCGTCATCCCTCATTCCTTCATAGTATTCCCTCTTCCAGATTTGTGCCTTCTCCTTCACGTCCTCGAGTATCCGCTCGCAGGCTACGAAAGCCTCCTTACGATGTGGCGATGACACCGCAATGACTATTGACGGTTCACCCACCGGGACGGATCCTAGGCGATGATGGACGGCGCATGATATAAGAGAAGGAACGTCGTGGAGCGGTGGTTGGTGCGTTGATCGAGATACTGCATTACGAGCATCTATGAGGATTTGTACCATGGTCTTAATCGCCAGCTTGCTGTAAGCTTGGTATTCCAAGCGTGTCACGACCTTGCCTGTGGACCGTTTGCATGATAATGTCTAGAGCAAGTGCTGTGTGATGATACCTTTGAACGAGTTGCGAGTCGTACCGATGAAGACCGCGGTTGCACCAGCGCTGTCGTCCCCGACTGAGCGCACGATCGCGTCTACGTCGAGGGGTTCGTAAGTCAAGACGCAAGTGTTGCCCTCCCAGTCCTCCCTCGCTGTGGTCGAGGTGCTCGGATAAGTCATCCCGGACGTCGGTGGTCAAAGCTGCAATCACGGCATCCTCAAGTCATGTTCA
>JBBPOD010000064.1:0-38115 GCA_038091255.1 Tylopilus intermedius | reverse complement strand
GAACAACAAAGAGGGCATCGAGTATGCCAAGGTCAGAGACTATGGACACCAGGTTTTGGCAGGGAGGAAAGAACGCAGACGATTCAGTCTGCTCAGCTATCGGCGATTCATTGGCGACTATCTCGATATCAATGGCAAAAATGCTCTCGGCACAGAATTGCGAAATGCATGTGAACTTGGAGGTTAGTTTGCTGAGCCGTCACCACGCAATCCGCTTAGAGCCTTGTATAGCCGACCAAGTGACCTTCAGCTCTAAAGCACAGTTGCTAGTCTCAAAGCTTATGCGATCTAGTAAACTAAGCCCGCGTTTCTTGCTCGTGGTACGTACAGTGCAGATATTGAGTCAATGTGTTTGGCTCACCTGTCGCCAGACGAACAAAGCCGTATACATTGCGAAGACGACAGAGAACGGTGGACAGATACAATTTTTACTTGAACGGAAGATACCTCTCATCACGATTAAGAGTATTTCAATGTCGAACTTGCGAGATGACTGGCTAGTGCGTGGATTCGCTTCCTTACCCTCCCCTATCTCATTACTTTGGCCAGGTTTTCAATTGCAATGCTTCAGAAGAAGGGGATCCTGTCCTGCATTGTTACTTTAAGACAGAGCTTGTCGCTAACCTTCTGCAGCTAACGCAAGCTTCTATTAATGTTATACTCGGACCAACGTGAGCGTGAAGACAACACTTGCTTATCGTGTATTGACTGTATCTAGGGTTGAATATGCTAAGAAGAAAGAGAAGAAGACACAGATTCAATTCGTCAAGGATGAGACGATTCCGAGAGACGACGTCTATAAGAGTCATACGGTTCATGTTCCATCTGGAGAGCCTCCCAACAGCACGTCACGCCCTCGCGCAAAGAGAAAACAGGGTGTCGTCAGACCAATCACACAAGGGAAGCTACTTCGTGCTGGTGGCCCATCCAACGTGAGTCTCAGCTGTATATAAACGATTTATCGTGACATGGGATCGTAGAAGCCGAGGAACGTGACCAAACTTCAGTCCGCCGCTCAGCCCCTGCCCGGAAAGCCTGCGAAAAATACCATAAAATCTGCTCCAGCACCTCCCCCGCCGCCAGCAAGGCATCCCGCACCGCCCCCACCTCCCCAAGAGCCAGACATCGATTTATACCGAGCTAAATTCGCCTTTCAAGGACAGGAAGGGGAGATGTCGATGCAGAAGGACGATGTCGTGGAACTTGTCGAAAAGGACGATAATGGCTGGTGGTTGGTCAAGAAAGACGGCGAGGAAGGATGGGCTCCGAATAACTATCTTGAGCTGGTGCCCAAGAAGCCACGCGCACCGCCTGCCGCACCGCCGCCGCCAGCGCGTCGACCTCCTCCGTCGGTGCCTTCCGCACCCTCTGTGCCAGCCGCGCCCAAGGTTGCAGTGGCAGTCAAGTCTGTGGTGGCTGATGCGTCCGCTAAGCCGGTCGCAGTCTTTCCTGGGCTCATGCCCTCGAATGGCTCTGCGACCCCTTGGAAGAAGGCGGCGGGTGGCTCAGCAGAGGCGACGCCCGCGAGTTCTCGACCCTCGAGTGCAGTTGGGACGAGGCCGCCTCCGCCGGTGGCGACGAAACCCAAGGTAGCTCCGCCCCCAGTCGTCGCGAAACCCGGTGCCGTCAAGCCTCCGGGCAAACCTTCGATCCCTACAGCGCCGAGGCCGCCCGCTGGTAACGCAACTGCGGCGAGGGCAGGCATCGCAAAGCCGGCCCCGCCAACTGGGCAAATGGACTTGGCCGCAGCGGTGGGTAATCTTCGACCTGCCATTGCTTATACTCATGGATACGTGTGTAGCTTGCCAAACGGGCGCAGCGTATGACGGAGGATCCGTAGGCGATGAACACAGACGCGATGGGTCTCCAGACCCACAAAGGACGTTCCGATTTATATATGTTAGATATGGAAGTGCTCGTGGTACGGGCATTAGAGCCTATCTCAAGGGGTATACGAGTTTAAGTAACTTGAGCGATCTAGAAATGATGCTAGTGAAGATGCGTGACGTCGTAAATAATGGCTGTAAATCATAAAGAATGTGTGATCGTGATCGGAGGCAATGCTGGGGATCCTGGCGCGTCTGAAGCGAACTCCTCGTCACTCTCTACTGAGGACGAGCTACCGCTGTCTATAGCAACCACCATTGGTGATGGATGACTGTGCATCGTCTCGTCGTCCGCATGTTGCTTGTTCGTCAAGCTAGTCCTCGTCGAAGTGTGTTGCCCGTAATCCCGCCAAGAGCGCAGCTCGTCGGCATTGAGAACCTTGGTAGCCGGACCGGCACGAAAATCTTCTGGCCGCGTTTCAAGCGCCTTCTTGCCAGACTCTATGAGGCTGTCGATCAGAGTCTTCACCCTCTGGTACGTCTCGTCTTCGCCCCCCTCGACGTCGCTCTCCTCCTCGTCCTCATACTCCTCCTCCGGCACAGACGTGACCGCCTTGAACGTCGGCGGTGGCAGGATAAGCCTCGACTCCCTCAGCTTCCGACGCAAGTCCCGGATCTCTTTCGCCTGTCGATTCTTGGTCGTCTCCAGCGACGCGTTGATCGCCAACAGCGACCGATTCGTGATTTCCAGGTCCGCGATCTAGCGAGTGCCCCTCGGTCAAACGTCAACAGCAACGCCGCGCATTTACGCACCTTGCGATTGGTCTTGGCCTCGGCTTTGAGCTGTCGCTCAGAGCCTTCCGATTCTGTATCGCTTTCGGCTCGGCTCTGAGTATCGCGTGGACTCCTTTCTTTGGAGCGGCTGCGATCCCGTGCTTTGAACTCTACTTGTGGCAGGAACGGGTTGCCGATGCGTTCCATGCTGCGGCGATGGATATGAGACAAGACGCTCGAAACATGGTCCTCCGTCATTCGATCCCCGTTGAGGGATACAGGTGTCTTTGAAACAGATGAGATGGATGAGATGGAAAGGGCAGATATCGGAGGTGAATGTGGGGGTAGAGGAACCAGTGCGGGGTCTACTCTGGGAACGAGCGGCGATCTCTTTGCGGAACTGGGCTCGCTCGAAAAGGTGGGTGACGGGTGCGAACGGGAGGGTGATGGTGGGCGCCGAGGCGAATAGCGGTGGGGGTTGGCAGCAGGTGAACCAGCCGTGATTGGGTAAAACGTCGTGGGTGGTGGTGGTACGTCATTCAAAGAAAGCGTGGTAATGGAGGGAGCCCTGGAGCGTGCAAGTATCGGACGCGTTGTGGCATAAGGGGGTGATAGTGATCGTGATAGCGAGTCGCCTGCATTTGAAGACGCGGATTTGACAAAGCCAGTGACCTTTGACTTGATCTTGATCGGAGCCAGAACCAGAGGGGTGTTCGTTCGTCCGAGGTCTACCAAAGGAGGTTCAACCGAAGGTGGCGGCTGACTCGATGGTGTGGGGGAAGGAGACATGCCAAGGTCTGAGACGGAGAGTGCATGATGGAGTGCAGCTACACTGCCGCTCCGTGGTCGCTCCTCTGAATGGGGAAGCTTGAGCTTGGCGGGCGCCGTTGTGAGAGCACGCTGACAGGATTCTTGGCTGCTCGGAACTGTCTGAGCTGGACTGATTCCAGACCGCGACGTAGGCCTGGCCGTTACGCGAGCCTTGGGTGAGCTGTTTGGTGTTGCGCCATTCTGCAGCATTCGGGACGGCCGTAGAGGGGAACCGGATCTGGAATGAGCCGGCGCAGAGACATTATTGGAGTGGGACGTGCTGAGAGAACTGGAGCTGGACAATTTCCGGAGCGAGATGTTGGCGTTGACCTTGGCTTTGGGATGGAAGGCAGATGGTGCGAGCGAGGCGGGGGACTTTGTGGGTGAGGCAGGTCTTGATCTTGACTGAAAGACGTTTCCAGCCTTGAAGTCGACCTTTGCGGTCACCTGCATCGAGAGGTCGACAGAAAGGGCGTCGGGTGGTTGAGCGGACTCACTTTTCGGAGAGGGACGTCCATGCAGCAGTGTGAGAGTGGTGACTGCACTATTCAAGATTGCCTCGCTTAAACTACACTTGTTTCGCGACCACATTCTCCACCAGTCGACGTATCCTATCCTCACCACCACCACTCAACGCCGTCATCACGCTCTTCACGACGTACTTGCCCACCATGTCCACCTCGATGTTAACACGCGCACCAACTTGCTTTCTCGCAAGAGTTATTTTTTCTTGAGTGTGCTGGATGAGCATGACACCAAATACCCGCTCCGAGTCGTTCACTTCGGTCAACGTCAGAGACGTGCCATCGATCGCGACGTATCCCTTGGGTATGAGGTACGGCATGAGTGAAGGACGTTCAGCGGTGGGCTCGGGAAACTGGAACCACAACCGCAGAGCATCGCCGTCACGCTCGCGTCGAATGATGTTCGCAGTGGTGTCGACGTGAGCCTATCGCGAATGAGTTGATATGCGATGCATAGCGTCGCGCATACCTGCACGAAATGACCACCAAACCTCGCATGCGCGAGCATGGCACGCTCGAGATTTACTTGCTCGCCTTCCTTGCGGTCCCCTATCAGTCACACGTCGATATGGAACATGGTGTGATGGCCAGAGTATGCATCCGCACCGAGATCAGTTCTGTCCAACGTTTCGTTGGCGAGCCATACTTTGAAACAACCACCTTGCTCTTCCTTGTCGAGCTCGATGACGGTCAAGCATGCGCCATTGACTGCGATTGAATCACCAATGTGACAGTCGCCGAGGATGGGCGCAGAGTTGGATATTGTGAGAGTACACCCCCCTGCATCTCGATAGAGTGCAGAGATAGTACCAAGATGCTCGATCTAGACGACATTGAGCATGGCAGCCCGGTGCGATAATTTTTTTCAAAAGGCTTGCCAGACCAGTGAACATGTTCTGCGAAGAGAGCTGGCTGACCTGACTTTGAATTCCTCGCCGCGACACGTTTCGTCTCAGACACTCATGTCAGGACGACAAAGCTCGGTACATTCACAACCATCCACTCGTAACCGGACATTATGGGAATCATACAAAGGCAAGGTAGACCGAATACTGTGGCTAACATGACGCTCACATGCCCGACAGTGCTTCCTGCCAGGACCAGATTGTATCTGTCTATGGCAATCTGCACGGTCGGCGCAGCGGGGCTGTTTATCTCTGACTACTTGGAGAAACAAATTCCTGGGAAAGCGTAGGTCGAGGGCGCTCGTGGATAGAGTGTATGCGTCATGAGTCGGCCTGCCGAACGAAAGCGCACAAAGCTTGCTGGAGTAAAATATTCCTTAGGCGGGGGGAAGATGATCCTTTCATCGAGATGGGTGTCGGTGTAGCGTGTTCCAGTTTTGAGCGTTCCATGGTAGTTCGCGTGGTTGCATCGGAGCGTCGTGGAGAGTCTCAGTGTCGGAGTGGTACCAGTCCGAGAGAGAAAGCGGGCGGGTCCCCGCGTGGCAACTCCGTTTTTCGCAATCGGGGATGAATTCCTCGGTAACGACGGGGCGTGAGGTGCAACATATGACGTCCTTGAGAAATTTCCAAAGGCGGTCGAAGAACAAGGCAAAGGTGACAGACGCGGCGATAAAAAGGACGGCAGTGATAACGATGCCGACTATCTCCCATGCTTTGGTCGAGTCATCGGTAGTACGACTTTCGGTGGAGGCTGGCAGGAACGACGATGGTGAGGCAACGACGGTCTTGGTGGTGGCGGGTCCGGCGGAGTCGGTGGGCACAGAAGGAGTAGGGGTCCACTGTTCTACCGAGGACTGGGTGGTGGTTGGTCCCACGGACGGACTTTGGGAGGACCTTGTTGGCTTGAGGGTGTGAAGGAGGGTGTGAGATGGGCTAGAAGTGTTGCTGTCGCCTGCGATCAGACTGAGAATGTCGCGTTGGGGAAGGGCGAGGACGGAGAGAGCGAGGAGGAGGACGGGGAGGAGGAACATGGAGCGCGTTGAGGTTCAAGAGGGAGTGCATCACGTGACGATGATCCTAGTGTGGGCCAAGGGTGTCAGTGAGCTTGGGAATCGGAGAGGACGGGGTGGAAAGGATCAGATAAAGAGAGATCTCATTCAGGAGTCGTATAATAGGGAACCGTCTCAGAGGTCATCCCAAGAGAGAGAGAGAGACGAAGAAGAGACACTCACAGTAAGAGACGAAGGCAATCCGGAAATCGCCGAATCGTCCAAGAATAGCAATGACCTGGCGTCATAGTCTAAGCACGCTCACAGCCTCAGGCTCACTCTCCGCCATCGCCATCGCCGCTCGACAACGCCCTTCTCCAATGTCTTCAAGAGAACCTTTGTGGTACTGTCACCAAGTTCGTCTCATCCCTTTCTACTTCTCATCCAACTAACCCCGTCCACAGTGTCACGCAGAGATGCGCCCATTGATGGTCATCCCTCTCTTCCTTCCGTGCTCCGTTCTCGTACCCATCCTTCTTTCCTTCACAGACACCGAACCCTATATGCGCTTCTTGTCGCAGCTCTTTCGTTGAAAAGGTTCACCCTCTAATCACCCCACATCCCCATCGTCTAACGCCTCCACAGCTCGAGAATCCAGCCGATGACCCTCGGGATTTTCAAGATCGCGCACCGGATACGTTCGACGCTCCAAACGATTTCCCCGGCGCGTTGGAAGGATTATTCCGTTCAGGTCTTGTCTCCCCTTCCCCTGATCTTTCCTATCCCTAATCCCTCTCCTCTAGCCGGTTGGAGATCAGCCGAGAGTTCCCCTCCCCCTCGTTCTCGCTCCCCACCCACTCAACGAACGCATGATAATATGGTAGTTCGGTATCACTTTCCCGCACATCAAACGCTTCTCACTCGTCCTCGTAGGGAAGCAGCGGCCTCCACTTTGAATTCCACAGTGGTCCCGGTGGTGGGAGCACTAGAACCTTTATCGTCGGTGGCCCTAACACACTCGGGCGTTCATCGCCCCAAGAAGATCGTCCCGTGCCCACCATGGTCGAGTACATCCGTTATATATTTCCCCGCTTCAGCAAACTTGACACAACATTCAGGTTTCTACATCGTGAATCGGAAAACAACGGGCGCCCACCCGGTGACATTACCGGTCATTTAATGGCACAATACCTCTTGGCTTTGATTGGTCGTGAACATCATGGCCGTGGCGATCCCTTTACCGAGATACTAGGTGTGTCACCATCTGCACGATGGGGTGATTATGTATTTAATCAGGAAGGCTGGTGTCTCTTTTCATCACTCCATCACCGTATCTGACATCTCGAAAGCATTGGACCAAATATTAGCTCAGCTTGCGGAGAATTCCACTGGAGGAAGGCCTGTACCTGCTTCAGAAGAGATAATTACCGACTTGCCAAGAGAGGTTCTCACAGAGGACTGTTTGTATCCGTATATCCTTAGCGCTGGCCCACCTTGCTAACCTATCGTTTAGCTCCTTTGTTGGAAAAGGATTGTGCCGTGTGTAAAGAATCATTCAAGTTGGATGCAGAAGACCCCGACGAGCTGGTCGTAGTTACTCTTCCTTGCAAGCACCCGTTCCACGAAGGCTGCATCATTCCTTGGCTCAAATCGAGTGGCACATGTCCGGTTTGCAGGTTCGCCTCGACTACCACTTGTATTTCCATCCTTTCGCATAACCCTTGATGCATAGGCACGCTCTGGTTACTCAGCCGCAACAACAGTCCCCTGGAGGACCATCTGGAGGGAGCTCGAGCCCCAACAATCGTTCCAATTCTTCTTCTGGGTCACGCCCGCGTTCACCCGGAAATTCTGACAGAGGTAGCGGTGGTGGCCTCTTCCACACTCTTTTTGGAGGTGGAGCTGGTTCGTCTAGTGGAAACGGCAATGGTTATCCATCACGCTCTCGACACATACTGGGAAGAGGTAGTCGTGAACCCCGTTCGGAGAGAGTCCCCCGCAGCACACCATCGTTTCCCGGCCAATGGATCGAGGACATAGATTGATAATAATTTTACGCCCCTCGCTCCTGTCTAGACATTTCTACTTTTGTGCGCCTCCTGTTCCGCTGTCTGCGCTTCCCACAGTCATCATTGTATCCGTCTGTAACATTTAGAACCGTGTATCCAATTCCTGGGCATGTATTTCCACCATCATCGTTGGTACCTCCCACGTCGTCAGCTTTGTTTCTTCTCCTTCGATTACTTCACAAACCATCGACCATTGCTCAGCAACATCGACGATACCGTCCCTGATAAAGTGTGGAAACGGTATCGGATCGCCATGTTCGAACGTTGTTGTATTTCTTTGGGTATGCTACCGTATACAAGAACCCGAGATCGCTATACACGGAATGGACGTCCAAAGCAGGAAAAAAAAATAAAACGAATAAAAAAATCATTGCACACGCCCGATCTAGTTGGTCGTGGCGTCCGTGTAAGCCGTCGTTGCAAAACCGACACGCGAGTTGGTGGTGTCGAAGACGCTGTAGAAACGCTCGAGGAAGGACTGCCCGTCGATGAAGTCGAGACCCTCGCCAGAGGGGCTACCGAGGTCGTTGACGATACCGTAGATCGAGCCCGACGTGCCGCCGATGTAGGTGTTGAGCGTACGGGGCCAGATTTGGCCGTTGGGGGTCAATGCGTAGCTGACCTTCATAGGGGGGGCGACGTCAGCCACGGTCAATCCACGGGACGTCGAGGAATGCTTACGGAGCCAATGTTGAAGTCGAGGTTCTGGAGAGCAGCGTATTGAGCGCTGGTGAACTTCAACAAGCCGGTGTTGCGGTCGTAGGCGGCACCAGTGGCAGACTGGTATGCCGAGTAGGCATCTGTGATGGCTCAGCGTTGGGTCGACCACAGTCAGTTCGTTGAACTCACTGGAAGCGAGCAGGATCAAAGTGGTACCGGTGTCAACGATACCAGCAGTCTCAGCCAAGATAGTCGTGCCACCGTAGGTGATGCTCTCGTTGATACCCCAGTAGTACATGGCAGGGGAAGTTGTGGTAAGAGGACTGAAATGATTCAATCAGATGTTATCACAATGCCCAACCGAAAAACTGACGTGTAGGTGATGGTGCCAGTGTACTTGGTGGAGTCAGTGCCACCGAAGGTGAGCTCACCGTTCTCCGAAGACGCGGTGGTGGTGGGTGCAAAGAAGACGCCGACGACTTCCTCGGAGATCATCCCTTGGGTGTAGAGGTTTTGGGTGACGGTGGGGATCTCCGTGTTGGGCTCGTTGGTCAGAGTACCCTGGGTCAGGTCCTCAGGGCCAATGCTAGGAAATGATTGATATCGTTGAACGTGACGAGATGAAGACAATCCTCTTACCCGACAATGCCATCAACACCGGTGAAACCAGTCGCGGTCCTGGCGACACCGATGGACTGCCCGGTGATGGTGAGACCGGAGCCGAGAGTGACGGTGTCGAGATATTCCGTGCCTGCGCCGAAGCAGTCAGTATCCACATATACCTCGAACAAAGTCGTGAAACCAACCAGAGAAAGATCCGGAGCCGTACGTGACCGACTATTGGAAGATGTAAAACGCTCCTATCGCGCTCAAATAATTCGGTCAAGCTTACCACAGGCTGGCCAGTGCTCACGCTGGTGCTTGTTTTGACGTAAGCTTTGCCAGCACCGACCCAGGTGTTGGAAGAGCCAGTATCGACGATCAAGTTGTCTGCAACGCAAACGTAAATATGGATACATTCGAGGTACGAAGCATGACATACAGGTGGTCGCCGGGCTGCCGACACCGACAGCCGCAATGTAGGAGACGGCCGTGTTGGTGACGGGGACGTTACCAGCGCGACGGTCCAACTTGCCATTCTGAATGGCAGTGCCACGCTCCTTGATGGCAGCAGCACGAGCCTGGTCACGCTGAACGAGATTGATAGCACCACCGCTGCTGTTGATGCGCTTGGCAACTGGTAGGGTGACGCGGGGACTGCGGGACTCCAAAGGAGTCGCCACAATAGAGAGGGCAAGGAGCAAAGTAGTGAGCAAGGATGCAGCGGGGAACATGGTGAACCAGCGGATACTGGGGAACAATTCATGCCGAGGTTTTTATATCGCGCTCTAGAGAGCTCTGAGATGCTTGATGAGCAGACCATGTGGTGAAGGTCCGTGCCCCGGGAAAAAATGGTCGTTTGCCATGCGGCGCCCGCTGTTTGCTGAGGCAAACCCCAGGCTGTTCCGAGAACTGTCGATCCACATTGGGCTAGGACATGGCAGAAACTTCGTTCCGTGTTACCTGATGGCCAGGATCTCTGCCGTAAGCTAACAAACTTGTCAGCTCACGGCAGATTAGCACATGCACAAGATAACAAGAATATGGGCATGCCTGACAAAGAGTTTTATATACTCCCTGGGATAATGTTGCGCTATTAACGAGCGATAGGGCGAGTGCAGTTCCATCACGAGCGCGAGCCCTCGCGTTTAGGGCGCGAGATGACGAATGTGCCCGTTTACCCCGCGCTAGTGATAACGCTGCGGTGTTGGGAAGGTCGCAATAACCGATTCTGGTGGTGTCAGTGGGAAGTGTTCACATGGTAGAAGCAGGGACCTGTATAGATATCCCTACTTCCATGCACGAAAACACACCCAACCGGGGTGGTTGGAAAGCACTCTCTCAGGCAATATGCTGGTCCAAAGATGAAGATATCCCGATGACAATGAAACTCAGGACCTACCTCTACGTGAAAGCCTCGAGATCGCCACTACGCGCCCTCGCGTGAACAAAGTAGTTATTTGCGTCGTGAGCTTCGAAACCGCTGGGGTAGATCTCACCTAAGATAAATCCGTTCGGTGCTATTAGTGTAAATGCATTGTTGCTGCATGCTGGGGGCTGTTCTCCGTACCAAGATCCTCCGAGGTTCTACTGGTTCGTCGTTCAAGTATAATTAGTAGGCGCAGTAACCATGATCGCTTAGTAGTAGTGCAACTGCTTTCCGGGTTTTGCCGAGCAGCCAGACGCATCGGACCGGACATGCGAGTTACCGTCTGAATCGTCCCTTGGCCGACTCAAAGTCGGTGCATGAAACCCACCATAAGCCTGGCCACGGCCAACAAGCCCTGCGTAAAATTTATTCGGACTAGCTCGGGTCTGGATATATCTCGTTTCGACCAGGTGACGTGATGAATCATTAATCAAGTTTGTATCCGATGGGTCTCCTCATATTGCACGACACGTACTGTCACGATATTTAGTACATACAGTATACGTACATAGTTGAATTCATAAGAAAGGAAAGGCACACACGCCTCCACGCACAAAGGTATCTTGCGTAGTAGTCACATCCGGTGACTGGGGATTCTCGCACGAGGTTCTAAGAATCGGTACGTGAGACTTTGTCACGCGAAACGGACCTTTTCTCCTGGTCGTCCCTCGGATAGCAGGACAACAGCCTGCAAGCGGTGTCTGTCAATCATCGATCAGAAAGATTTGAAGAGATTTTACTCACATATTTCCCGCTGATCTTCCAACCCGACTCGTCCTTGTCAAGTTTCTCTGCAATTATATCCCCATCGTCCCCGAGACCGACGACGACATCACTCTTTATGGTTCGCAAACTGCACACCTTCGGAGCACCTGCGGCACTAGCCATCGGGCCAATTGCGATGTCAAAGGGGGTGCTCGCCGGAGCCGCACAATCATATGTCAGCTTGCGATGGTTTAGGTCGCCCTTGAAGAAGACGAGATCGGAGCGGGAGAGATGGAGGAATAGATCTGGCGCTTCGCTGTGCAAGTCCCAGAACGTATACCCAGTACACCAGAAGGGGTGTTGTTCATACACCCATCTGCCGTCCCTTTCGTATTGCTAAACAAGCGTTCTCAGCCTCAGCATCAGAGCTCTAAACCAGGGAAATGTTTGACCTTCCAACGCGCACCCAGTCGCCTAAGTGACTCTCTTTCCGCTTCGGTTGCTTTGGGGAAAAGATGTCCATATACCATGGTATTCAACAGCCACTCCCAGTCGTTTCTGGTAACATCCGAGACGAACCATGGGTACCGCTTCCCGTGGAATCTAACTTGCTTTGCAAGACCGCTCTGGACAAGGAAATCGGCTGGAAGTCCGATCAGTGGTAGTTTTAAGTATCGGAAGGTCTTCATGCGCACCATAAACACAGTCGCAGTATAACTCGAACCCAGCGTTGTCCAGGACGAAATCGATGCGGCCGCCAGTCTTCTCACGAAGCTCTTTGAAGGTATCCCATAACTTGTTGAGATGATTTCCCAGAATGTTCTTTTCTGTCGCAGCGAGATGATCGCCGCCAGTGGACTGGAGTGACTTGATTTGTTCCTCAGTCATGTTGATGAGCAGCGACAAGTCAGTAGAATTCCCCCATAGGCAAACTAACCAGCAGTTAGAAAGAGAGGTGTCTGGAGACGTCGAGACAAACCTTGGGTCAATTCTAAGAACATGAGCCGCTCAGCTTCGGCCCTTTCCTGCTCTGAGATGTTGTCTGGCTGCCTGAACGGTTCTGCGAAGCGCGTCGAGAGCTCAAAAACTGCTTCCGCAGATCTAGAAAATGTGTCGCACTGGCAATGATGGTCGGCAGCATTCCTCGGAGCCATTACGGTGATTTACCTTTTGGCGATAAAATACGTCATAGTCCTTCCAATACTTGCTCACACTGAAGCATTCATGCAAACGACGATACTTGTAAGCTTCGGCGAAAAGCCAAGGTGCGTTCATAAAATCTTTGCCTGGACAAGAGATTGATACCCAGTGGCTAATTTGATGGTATTGCTCACCCTGGAAATATTTGGCGATTTCTTTGTTCCAGAGGGCGACATCGGCTTCATTGTCGTCAATGATTGGCCTTAGTTTGGCATTCCCGCTTAAGTCGGCCATGAGCGTGTCCATTCGTTCAAGACACTGAACGAGGTCGATTATGCGATCCTCGGAGGACTGCTCGTTGAGAGTCCGGGAAGCATCATCAATTGCCTTTCCCAAAATGGTTGGAAGGCGAACGCCCATGGTTGCATGGGCAAAAGAGTATTCATGATAACCGCGAAACGCGGGCCAGGGTGGGTTGTTTGGGTCGACCTAGAATGATGCCAGTAGATCAGACGAAACAGGGACGTGAGGAGAGAGACATACCCTCGAAGGGGTCCTTGGCCATGGTGCTTTGATGTCCTTCTTGTCTGGGAGATGGCCGAGATGTAGGGTAACGCGGGAAGGGCGTGCAGACGAGGGAGGAGCACTGGTGGAATTGGCGATGGCAGGGTCGCCGTGGACAGGTGCGACCGGGGTCATTGGTAAATTGGCAGAATCTGCGTGATCCGAGAGTGCAGGGGTGGAGGGGAAATAGTCAGAGTGCATGTTTGGTGGAAGAAGAGAGAGACTGACCGCGCGCTTTTATCGGATCCACTCGTAGCGACTCCGCGGTTTATATTTGCGACGAAATCGGTCATAAAATGTAGTCAATAATCCCAGAAAGGAAGGTACATAGTGTGACGTCATCCCTTGAGCGAGCAGGAAGAGTGCGCGTCAGGTCGTATCGCCCTTCCATATCTGGGTTTATCTGTCGCTCCTGTGCCATTATGTAACATGCTTATCGTAGGTACTCAGGGGACTCGTGTACAGCACGAGGGCTGCCAGTCCTCCTCAAACCCGCCCATGTCCAGGGAGATCAAGTTCACCTCCTTCGGCGTACCCTATGTACTCGAGTTTGAGAACGTCTCCGTCGTCCCTCACACATCCGATCACCGACCTCCTTCGCCTTCATCCCCGTCCTCGTCCTTTTGCTACATAGACAGCCCCCCATCTAGACCACGTCATCTTCCCCCCCTTTCCTTTCTCTCACCCTTGTCCATCTTTAAGCGAAAATCAGGGGATAGAAAAACTGTCCACAGCCCCGCCCCGGAATACCCCAAACCACTCCCTCCTCCGCCTGCGTCAGACGCCTCGGACGCACAGGGTATTTGTATCCAGTTTCCTCCAGGTTCTAGCTACCATCATATAAGTCGCAAAGAAAGACTGGTTCGCTTGCAACAGACCATTAGCGTTGCAGTACTAGACGCTGGCATGAGCCGTTCACCTGGCAATGCTAGTAATCGCCCAGGGAATCACTCAAACGGACATGCTGTACATAGCAGTCGAGGTTACAGAACCACAGATGCATTGTTCTGCGGGACATATGGCCAATTGATGGCGGCCTTGGAAGGCGCTGGCTTATCTGCAATACCGTGTGCAGGCGAGAACCTGTCAGGGCGTAAGTATCTACGGACTCATCATGCGCTCGACTCTCAACGCGTTGCAGATGTACGTTTGGGCGCTCTATTTGTAGCACGAAACGATGGCGCCAGCGGTGTGCAACTGAGAAAAATAACGCTGTGGGGCTAATTTACTTTCAGTCGACCACCATTAACATTGGCGTCTGTGTCGAGACATCTCCCTCACGTCCCCGGGCCGATACCGCTAGACTTGTAAGTTGATACCCAGACTGTATTTAGATTCCGCTTTGGTGTATCCTCTATGCTGTACCGCTATATATGTACTTCTAAGCGATCGAATCAATCAGTTGCACCTCCCCATCATGGCTACTGTGGAGACTCCAAAGCAACACTTGGTTGTACTTGGTGCTGGCGTCATTGGATTAACTATCGCATACTTGGCTGCGACAGACCCGAATGGTGCTTTCAGGGTAACCGTCGTCGCACGAGACATACCCGAGGAGGATATGGCCTCGCAGGCGTGGGCCAGTCCCTTCGCTGTGGGTCGTTCCCCAAAGCAATGGCCGTACGCTCTGAATCATTGATCACTAGGGTGCAAATTGGTCTCCTTTGCCACCAGCAGTAACGGATCAACGGATCCGTAAATGGGAGCGAGTAACCTTGTGAGCCCGCAGGTCATTGATGACCGCGACTACAATGTTTGCTGATTCGTATGATCAAGTAATAAATTCTGGGAGATGATTCCGACTGGCTTAGTCAAGGTAGGTGTATCGTGTTCAACCACTTTGATCATAGTTGATCGGCACAAGAAATTACCGTCCAAGATCTTTTCGACCCAAGAAAGGAACCCTGCGTTGTTATGGTGGACTAATCTGGTTCGCGAGGTAAGCCATTGTACGACAAAGAAGCAAGCATTCGTTCAACACTTTTCCAGTATCAGGAGCTCAGTCCATCCGAGATCCCGAAGCCATACAAGTTTGGAGCCCGGTTTTATACGATATCAGTAAATCCGGAGCAATATCTTCCTTGGTTGATGTCCCAACTGAGATCTCGGGCTGGGCTAGTTTCTGTTGTGCGGAAGCAAGTCAGAAGCTTGGGGGAGCTACGACTGTTGGTCGGATCTGATGGCATCCTCGTCAATGCTGCCGCTCTCGGTACGTACTTGCTAGCTGATTCCGGAGCAATCATAACCATGATATCCCAGGCGCGAGGTCTATCATTGGCGTGGAGGATGCCAAGTTATATCCCATGCGCGGCCAGACAATTCTGGTAGAAAATCGTCAGATACAAGCTTTTACAGGCGCAGAGAGTGGTACGTATGTGGGCAGACGAGGCTCCGAAGCCGGCTGATCAAACGACTCGATTCAAGGTGGGGACCCAATATACATTATTCCCCGCCCTGGAACAGAGCAAAAAAATACTGTTATACTGGGTGGAACATATCAGGACAAAGACTGGGATACCTCTCTTGACATGGATACAGCTCAGCGCATCTTTGAGCGCTGTGCTGAATTTGAACCCTCACTCAAGGATGGTGGCGTTACGAAGATATTGAAGCATCAGGTAGGATTACGACCAGTAAGAGACGGGGAAGCGCGCGTCGAGATAGAGATTGTCAAGTTCCCTCTCGGCGAAACACTTGTTCCATGGGATTCAAAAGGTTCCGAGCCTGGGAGCATGAAGGTAGTGCATGCATATGGATTTGGGTGGGGACCTAATTTTGCAACGTAAAAATACCACTTACCCATGTTCTTCTTTGTAGCGGTGGGGGATATCAAGCGTCTTGGGGAGCCGCAGAGGAGGCCTTGGCTTTGGTGAAGGACTTGATGAGGAGGAGTAACTAGGAAAACACGACCACGTGATCTGACGCGTCGAGAGTGTATGTTATTGTTTGGACAAGGATCCACAATTGAGTTCAATTGAGTTCAATTGGGCTCAATCGAGTACAACAACGTCCAAGTATCTGGCAAGCTTGCCAACTGGGCCAACGCCAACATGTCTCTCATAGATCTTGGGAAGAATGACATCTCAGAAGAAACACAGGCCCTTAAGGACAGACTCGCTAGTCGGGGTAAGCTGGATCATCAAACTGCCTTCCGTGCCGGTGCTCACCCAGCTATACGTTAGACACGGAGAGCGCGGGGCTACGCACACAGCTCATGAGGCGCGAAGCTGAGCTTGAGGAGCTACAGGCTACACTGAACGAAACTGTCTACAAGGTTGAAAGTTTCCCAATGGTCGTGCGACATCCCGCTGACGTCTTCACAGCTAAGCAAAGAGGCCGAACGAGCACTTCGCTTGGAGGAAGAGGCCTCAGTTCGGTCTTCCGAACTCAAGACGGAACGTATGTCCCTCCGGAACACCGAATTGGCCCTGCAGTCTGCCCAGGAGAAGCTCAAAGTAGAGGAGCGTGAGAAGAAGGAACTCGAATCGACATTGGACACCGTTTCGTTAAGCTCTCAGGCGACCACCGCAGAACACCAATCCGTTCAGCGGGAGAAACGTGCTCTCGAGTCCCGTGTGCGCGAGTTGGAACGCATTGTACAGACGCACGAAACGAAGGGTGTTTCGAACGTATCTCGCAAGAATGGCAGACCTCGCTCTTCCTCAGTCTCGAATTTCCGCCTCCCGGCCGTGGAGCAAGAGCTCAACGATGTCAAAACTCAACTGCGTAACAAAGACGCCGGTCTTAGGGCGCTAGAGCAGAAGCTCGCTCAGGTCCAGGATAATTTAGTCAAGGCAGAGAACGCACGCATCTCGGTCGAAAAGGCCGGCCAGGAACGCATTTCGGAGCTCTTGTCGATGGTGGAGCGAAAGGACGAAGAACTCGAGTCACTGAGGGAGACGGATAACACCGGTGAAAGAGAGGAGCAATTATTACAGAGGATTGACGAAGGCGCAGCAAAGATTGAAGCTTTGGAGAAGTTGGTGGCTGAAAGTCAAGTCAACCGGACAAGTCAAGCTAGGACGCAAAAACTGCAGAGCCAGCTGAAGGCAGAGTGCGAAAAGGTGCAACGTAGCGAAGACCTACAGAATCGACTGGCTCGCGAGAAGCAAGAATTGGCTACACAGTACGAAGCCGCGCAGCGTGAGGTTGCTGAGGGCCGTGAGTCACTGATGGCCCGCGAGTGCCGAATCCAAGAGTTGGAGGCTAGCCATGCGTACGTCCTTGGTTCCTCGTACATGCGACCTTTCTTGCTGAGATCTTCCATAGTCATCTCATGGCTGAACTCGATACCCATCGGAAAGATGCTGTATTGTTTGATGCCGAACAATCTTCATCCCAACCCCAAAGACCGACTGGCATGTTTCCCGACGAGTCTGCTCTAGCAGACCACATCCAGACCCTGTTGCAGGCGATCGATCGGTTACGCGACGAGCGTGACGGACTCAAGCGTGCGCTTGAATTCTCAGAAGTCGAATACCGCATCACCACTGAAAGTTACCAAACTCGCATCACGTCTTTGACGAGACAATTGGAGGACAGCGCCCATGCCGTCCCGGCGGATAACGTCACTTGCGTGGAGCAGCGAATGAAACAGTTAACTTCATGCGCAGCCGCTTTTGCTGTGGTAATATCCAACCTGCAAACCCGCCTAGATCTGTCCGAAGATCGCCTATCCTCAATATCCGCTGATCTTACTTGTTCTAATTTCCGATTACACGACGCACTCGCGGTCATCGACAGCCAGAAACAGTCACTCGTCACGAACGCGCACGAATACGACGTCCTACTTCAAAAACTTGACGTGGTGGCCAAGGAACTCTCAGAGTCGGAGGAGGAACGCGGCCGCATTCATCTTCAACTAGCCGACGTCGAAGGGCAGGTTGCCATCGTGATAGAACGCGCCTCAGCCTCTGAGGCTGCTAGAGAGGAAGCGCACCAATGCTTCCTATCGGCCGAACAGCGCTTCGTAACCCTTGACAAGAACTGCCAGGATGTCGAGTCTGAGCGCAACTCGCTTGCACTCCAGATAACGAACCTACAAGACGACCTTGCCCGGGTACAGCGGGATCTAGCTGATGCTGAAAATCGCTACAATTCTCTCCATGCTCAGCAACTTTCAGGAATGTCTACGCCCGAGGTCGCGCGGGCACTCAAGGACCGTATAAAGGAACTCGAGGCACGCATCACGCACTACAACGACCAGATTGCCGATTATCAGCATGACGTCCGTCGATTGGAGGCTAACGTAAAGCTTCAAGAAGAGCGCATTGCGGAAATGACGTCGGAGCTTGAGCTGCTCGGTTCCCAGAAAGACGCGATGGTTGAAGACTGTGCCGAGGCGAGGGAAGCAAGGGATGAAGCTATCGAGAAATTAGAAGCAGCTGAGGAGGAGGCGGAACGAGTCCAGCAACAGTTGCAAGAGGCGCAGCGCGCCCACGAGGAAGAGTTGTCTGCGATATCCTCGACGCTGGCGAACCTAACATCGGAGAACCAGCAAAGTACCACACGTCTAGCGAATTTGGAGGCTGAGAACGCCGAGTTTATCCACGAGCTAAACACTCTAAGGCGCGATTATCAACATCTTGACGAGCAGTTGAATGCTGCCGTTTCGCGCTCACAGTCGCTGGAGCTGGAAGACACGAAGGAGCACGCGGAAATCCAGCAAGTTATCATTTCTCTCGCCGTCCTCCGCCGTGTATACAAGGACTGTGCCCGGTGTCTCCAGACGGCCCATCAGGACACTACCTCCTTGGAATCGCAGCGAGACGCCCTCATCCAGGAGCTAGAGCAAGTACGCACTCGGATCGGCCGCGAGGAGGACGTTTCTACAACGGCAAATAACTCGCAAGATGTAGATGTTCTGCGGAACTTCTTGCAAGAGAAAGAACTGGAGCTGGCGACCGCAAGACAGTTGCTTGAGGAAACCGAGATCCGCTATGCTGACGTTGAAGCGGGACTTCTGGAACGCATCGCGACGATGACTACGGAACTGCAGGCACAAGCAGGACAAGCCGAAGATATTGCCGTTCTACAGCTAGAGCTCGAAAACGTCAGAACGCAGTTGCAGAATTCGCTGGAAAACTTCGCCGACCTGGAGAAACTTCATGGCGAGGTCACCCAAGACTTCATTTCCGCTAAAGAGGTTTTCGAGGATCGGCTTACTCAAACCGATGAGCAGATACGGACCTTGGAGGCAGACCATGAGCGCACTGTAGCGACTATCATAGCGAAGTACAGACACGAGGTTGATATCCTCAGCGGTAACCTTGAAGATCGTGAACGCGACGTGGAAGAGCTACGCCAGCACCTCCAGGAGATGTCGGAGACGCATGCTCATGCAGAAGGGAAACTTCATGAAGAGCTGAAATCTTACGAAGTCAGCCATGCTCTCGCGAGCGACCTGGAGAAGGACCTTCGCCGGACCGTTGCGGACACGCGTCAACGACTGGCGCAAGCAGAAACCGAGAGTCTCGCACTACAAGAGGAGCGGCAATTATTGCAAACGGAAACTACTGGTCTCCAGGCTGAGATCCAGCGATCAACTTCGTTCACCCGGTACTTAGAGAGCCGAGTCAGGGAAAGGTAAGCTTGAGTGCTTTGGTCCCATCCACGCCCACTCATCGTACGCACAGTGAAGATGCTTGTATGCTATTGAAGGAAAGCCTGCAGCAGTCAAAGTTGACGCTCGCTGAATCAGAGAAAGTTGGCAAAGCCGCAGAGTTCAATCTCACTCTACAGGCCACTCAGCACGAAAAGGTAGTCGCGGCACTCCGCCGTGAGATTGCTTCCCTCCAGTCTGGACCCGATCTGCGTTCCGCTCTTGCTGACCTCGAGGAGAGGAACCGGGAGATGGATGACCTCCTCAGCGCGAAATGCCAGGAGATAGAAGCCTACGACGATCGAATTCTCGGGTGGGTGGAATGAATCTTTTCTCCGAGACACGAGTAGAACATAACTGTTCGCAGGACATTGAAAGCAAACAAGAAATTGACGACCAAAGTAGAGTCCTTGACCCGCAAAGTGCAGGCTTTGCAGGCAAAGCTCGTCGCAATGAAAAACCAATCTCAACAACCAGTCTCTTCTCCGCAGAAAGCAACCTCCACTTCCAGTCCGCCTATTCCAGGTCCTGCAGTAATGAACACAGGGAGCTCTTCACACTCTCGGGAGGGTTCTGCCCCCCCGCTGACTTTGAGATCTAAGACTCCGGAGCCACGGATACAGGCAGTAGTTGCTACACCTCTATCACAAACTCCACGCACAACAATAGATCCCACTGGAAGCGAGACGTCTGTTGGTAAGAAGCGTCCTGCACCCGATGATGACGAACGAGATGGTGTCCCTGCGGAGGGTCGCTACTCGGCAGATGCAGGTCTCCGGAATGGGCCCACACCTCGTTTGCGACGAGCGCATGGACACCCAGCTAGCTTTACGCCAGTACGTGGCGCTTCCTTACGAAAGACGGCTGGTGCGTCGTCACCAGTGCGTCGGGTGAACGCTGGTATGATGCCCTCTGAAATTATCACGGACGTAACCAACAGTCCGCGTGGGCCTGTGGGGCAGGGAGAGGCTCAGCTGAAGAAACGAAGTTGGCTAGGGAAGATTAGAAATGGAGCAAGTTCTCAAACGATGAGTTCTCGGTTGGGAGGACAATGACATGTCTTTTCTTGTTCCTTGTTCGCATTGGACAGCACCCCCGCATTTTGTAAAGTAGCCACAGATTTAAAGCATTAACCCTGCTAGTCGGCAGTTGCCGATGTTAGTTTACTACCTTAAACACCCTGCTGAGGCTGTCCGAGCGGGTGACACGGTATGGCAACGTATGACGCCCTACATCGCCAGTGCAGAACACTCGAGTCCCTCTTTGATTCCAAGCTAACTTCATATGCACGACTTGCATCCGCGATAGTCAAGAACCAAGACGATGTCGAGTCGTCAGGCTCGCGTGAGCGTTGGCCGGATCTGCAAAGTGAAGTGGAAGACTTGCTGGAGAAGGTGAATAGTAACAAACCTGAACGACGCTCGTGGCTCACCCGGACAAAGCTCAAGGAAACCAATGACGCCCTCCTTGCGCTCTCCGCGAATCCAGATTCGATATCATCCCAGTCTGTGGCCAGAGCAATACAAAGACACCGTGAGGTCTACCAGGACTATGCACGAGAATATCAACGCACAAAGGTCTCCATGAACGCATCTTCTAGCCCTATCGTCGTTCTAACTCGCAACGTTCCAGGCGAATGTTCAGCATGCACTCGAGCAAGCCAGCTTACTGACTGGAGTCAGGAATGACATCGAGTGCGTATTCCTCGCTCATTTTCCCTCGGGGCCCGTGCTTCAACGTTGAGCAGCGCGTACAAGTCTTCTGCTGCGGATTCCTTGTTGGCTGAACGCAGCCGAATCGACAGCTCGCATCGCATGACGGACGATGTTCTCGAGTACGCCGTAGCAGCTCTCCCATGACATGCCGCATTCATTCTTTCCACAGACAAGCGTATGAGACGAGGGCCGAATTCTCTCGTCAAAGCACCTCATTGGCGGGCATCAACACGCGGATAGCAGGCGTCATCAGTAGGAACTTTCCCTTACCCATCTTTCCCTCGTGCTGACGCGTCCTTGTTGAAAGGCACGATGCCCGGGATTAACAATGTATTGGCCATGATCAAAACTCGCAGGAGGCGGGATGCTGTCATCATTGGCGTTGTAATCGCCGTATGCTTGCTATTGATTCTGAGCTATATGTCCCGATAGTGAAATGCCCACCGCTTGCAGTAATTCAAATCTACCCCGTGTGCCAGACAAGATATTCATTCGTCATACAGTCCGCAGCTAACGCCAGGGTGTTTGCTTGCCGCGGAATCACCGTGGCTTCCCTGCTGGAATGCCTGCCAATTGCGTTTCAGTCGTCTCACGACACCCCAGTCCTCCACTCTTAGGTCCTCTATCCACGCTGTCTCAACTGCCCATCCTTTTACTAAGGCAACCACCAACACCATTTCCCAAGTCCGTTCGGCACATTGTTCAACAGGGTGATAGTCAGATTCAACCAGGATACGACTGGGCGAGCATGCTTCAATGAGTGCTCGGTGGCCTGGAGATCGCCCATTTATCACAGTTGACAGAGACATGTATATATTCGCGTGGCGTTTCTGCGTACGATGAGACGCTGTATTATACAGTGCAATAAACCATAGAATGAATACCTCTATCGCTTTCCAGGACTCTACGCTGAGCCCACAGCTGTGGAGATCGATACTGATGCGCTCCCACTCGGAGCCATGCTTCAGATGCATTCGATTCAGGAGATCCACCGTCGCTTGATGAGACTTGACGCTGTGGATGCTGACGTTTCTGCCAAGCTCGACTGCGAGATCGATTTGCGACTCGAGGATGGCCAGTTGGTGCTGGAGAGGGACTATAAAGGGGGTCAACTCCCTTGGGGTGGCGGCGTATTCGATAGGGACTCGAGCGGCGCGGTCTAGCCCGACCTCGCCCAGCATGGCGCGGGGAAAAGATGTCAGATTTTTCCGTAATTCTGCGAGGACATCCACAAGTGGAATCGGATCCGGGAGATGAGGGAGCAACCTCTCCAATGTCTCCTGATGCTTGCCTGAAGGCGAGAAGAGCCGCCGATAGTGCTCCTCTTTCGTAACGCCGGGGACAGTGGATATCCAGTGCGAGAACCAAGGATGATAGCCTGGTGGCATGCGACCCATTTTTACGTGTGATTAGAGAAGACCAGCAGAGTGGCGCGCAGTTGCTGACCGAAACATGGGACTACCTTGTCCGGGTGTGCGTTGGCGAGATCGCGGACGAGGGGCTGGTCAGCCTGCCGCGAGGACATGGCACAGATCGTGATTGCGAGGGCATCCATTGCCTGGGTGGTGATATCTGAGTCCGTGGGGTGACAGTGTACGTCGACGACGTGACGAAGGACGTCAAGAGGTGGTAGCGACGGCGGTGATGAGTCTGTGTGCATCCCGAGTACGTGATCTGGGTTGACTCTGTCCAAGTCATGTTTGTCATTCGTCAAACTTTCAAGACCGCCATCACCCTAACGCGGCACATCCACTTTTCAGCCAAGCAGCAGATGCAGTGCGCATTGGACACGGCCCCACCCATTCACCGGTGGATGAGGGATTCACTCGACCGCAGTGCGTTCCGTACATCACTGCAGGTACTCGGCGTACGCGTACCAGCCAGTAAGACAACGAACATAATGAAGTCTGAGCTTTTGAAGAGGTGTGTCGCTCTCATCGTTATCCCCGGCCCGCCTCATGTATCCCTGGTGTGCTCTCTTTTCAAGATATATCATAGATTTGCCAAGAATCAAGACCGTCATATGGGATCCTTCTGGGAACCAGGACCATAGGGTCGTCCTGTTGAAAGTTAGAGAAGAAGGTGCGAGCACAAACCAACCCGAAAACTGTCTGTTGATCCATCCTCCCGCAAGCTAGCTGCTCTGACATCAGAAGCACGAACGTTCTTGCGGGAGCAGTGCTTCGATTTAGTGCTACACAAGATAGATCTGGACTATAACTACTGGACTGCAGGTGCGTACACTGCGGAAATGGCCCACCTTGTGTTTCCACTAACCCTGCCCACAGATGATATCATAAATGCCATACTTCCTGAGGACCTATGCAATGGCTCGCCGACGGGGTTCTCCATCACCGGACACATTGGTGTGGTTCTTCATACCTATTACTCGCCCAAATCTGACCAATGGGTTAAAAGCGCATATGAACCTCAATCAGGAGTATCTGCCCTACAAGTATCTAATAGGGCAAATTATCCTGGATGCAAGTGGCTATTGCTGCGTTCTAGCCTGAAACTGATGGAGTTTTCAGAAAAACCCCGGAATCAAGACTGTCGTGAACAAGTTAGACAACATCGACAATCAATTTCGCTTCTTCAAAATGGAAGTGCTCGCTGGCGAACCAGATTTCGTTGTTGAGCATGTGAATCCCCCTGCTCCTCGGAATTACAGTCTTGATAGCTTCTTTTCTGGCAGCACGAGTCGGATTGTCGGTTTACTTTCGACTTCTCAAAAGTTTACTGGAATTCTCGGCTACATACCGAACATGACCGTCTCGTACAACTGTTCAATCCTGAGGATGTTGTTGCAGACGTGTTTGCCGGTGTTGGTCCCTTTGTGATCCCGGCTGCAAAAAAGGGATGTGCTGTCCTTGCAAACGATTTAAACCCGGAGAGCGTACATTGGTTGAGGGAGAACATAAGCATCAACCATGTGTGTACCAGACATAATCGATTTAGCGGGTACTCATAAATGGCCAGGTATCTGATCTCGTCCATCCTAGCTGCGAAGACGGCCGTGATTTCATCCGAAATGTCATGGACCAGGTGCTAAAGGATCCATTTCCTGCATATGCAGGCCCCAAGCTAAGCAGGATGCAAGAAAGGCAACGAAGACGTCAACAAGAGAAGCGGTCTGGTGGTGCCCATCCTTCTAGGGCAGAACCCACCGATGCGCCAATTTCGCCGCCCCGAAATAAAATCACCCACTTCGTTATGAACTTGCCGGACTCCGCACTGGAGTTTCTGGACGCGTTTCAAGGCATTTTAATACCGGCAGGTGAGACCGGGGGGCGATTGGACGGTGTTTATGACACCATGCCGATGGTGCATTGCTACTGCTTCACCCGCGAACTAGACCCGCTGAGGGCTGAGGCAGACATCAAGCAGGTATGTGGCCATGCTGGCTGTGCACGGCGTGCGGTGACTCCGGTTTTTTGCTAGAGGGCCGAAGCTAGGATTGGAAGCGAGTTGGGAAGCGAGGTCACGTTCCACAAGGTGCGATCTGTTGCACCAAACAAGGACATGTATTGTATTAGTTTCCGGCTCCCTCGCCGGGTGGCCCAACGTTGACCTAGCCCGCTGTTTTTGCGCCAATAGGATGGCGGTGATGCAGTACTTGATTGCGGCGCATGATGCACGGTGCTTAGATAATCCGCATTTTATTTATCTCCGCACCGGTCCTCAGTGAAACAAAAACATCCTGTCGTTGCAGACGTCCCCAGCGGAACGGCTAGAGTACCCTGCCCTTTCATTTCTACCCTCAAGTAGATATATACCCCTTAGAACTCGCCACACTAATCCTATAGACTTGCAAGATGCTCCCGCTCTCTTCTGTATTACCCTCCATCCACTGTGAAGCCCAAGTCACGCCGGCTTCTCTCACCGGGTCCGCCCTCAACAGCGTTCGGAATGCAGTGTCAATACCCGAGAGCGAGCTCAAGCGGTGGAGGCGTGTCTTTGATGCCAACGCAAAAGTCGTCGTCAATGGTGAAAAGTGCGTCATACCCTCGTGCACTCTTCACAAAACGCTCATCCGCATGTCAGGTTCCTTGATGCCAACAATTTTGTCAATGCCATTGCACCGAGGGGCGACTTGACCAAAATAGACCGCGCACAATTCGCGATGTTGTTCCGCGTCGCCGACGTCTCAAAGCGGGGGCACGTCTCATGGGAAGACTTCACAGTCTTCGAGACACTATTAAAACGTCCCGACGCCGATTATTGGATAGCTTTTCAGTATTTTGACGTGTGAGTCTTGATGGATAAAATGGTACCATTGTCTAAATCTGACAGCAACTTTTGCGCAAAGCGACGACTCTGGGACGATCACTTTTGACGAGTTTAAGAATGTGTTCACAGCCAATGTTGGCTCGTCTTCTATCCCGTTTGATTTTGATGGGTCAGTCGGCCGCCGCTGCGTGAGAACGTGCTGAATTTTCATCCTTTTGCAGCGATTGGGTAAAGCTGTACCTCGGAAAGAGGAACGGAACACACGTGCTTGGATGTAGGTTACCATTCCCGATCATCATTTCCATTACTGCATGTGACCACTTGCAGACAATGAGTTCACCCAACTAATGAAAGGGCTCCAGGGGGAGCGCCTCCGTCAGGCTTTCAAATACCTGGATGCGGATCAAGATGGGTTCATCAAACCAGACCAGTTCAAGCAAATTATTCTCGTACGTGGATACTCTATCAGTATTGGCATGGGAAGCTCATATTCGTCACTAGGAGATTGCAGGCCATAAATTATCAGATGCGGTAGTGGAACGCTTGCCCACTCTATGCACACTATCACCAGGAGGACGTGTATCGTATTCTGAAGTTGTAGCATTCCACAATGTCATTCGAGGTGGGTGTCATTAAAGCGTTTTGGCGGAAAGCCACTTATGTCAAGGCATGCAATGTCAGAAATGGACATGGTTGAACGGTGTGTACTCATTCGCTAAAGACGAAAAAGCAATGGATATGTGACATTTTACAACAGGATCATACGCGAGGCGACTGCGAAGTCCAGAGATGGTCGAATAGATCAATCTGACTTCCTTAATCACGCCGCTGCTAGGTCACGGTATTCGCTCTTTACGCCGATGGAAGCGTCCATCATCTTTCACTTTGCTGGAAGGGGGGACGGCGACAAAAGACTTGCTTTGGTTGACTTCGGACAATTGCTGGATCCTCGTTGGCGACGCCCGCACGAGGAATTAGAGAGCAAAACCGCAACCTCCGATACTTCCCTTTTGAATGGGCTTTTGCATTCCACGTACAATTTTGTTCAAGGAGGTCGGCGCCAATTGAGACTATAGAAGGACTTGGCTGAAAAAGCTACAGGAATTGCTGGCGCGTTTGGAGCAACGATTGTATATCCCATTGACTTGGGTGAGTGATCTTCTCCATTCACTAAGACGTTATTCAAGGTACTAAATCATGGGTTTAGTCAAGGTTTGTCATATCAACATTCTACCCTGTAGACCGTTGACTTGGAGCCGTGTTTGTTAGACCCGGTAAGGCTCTTCTTAAGCTTGTGCATCACGTTCAATTAA
Organism: Tylopilus intermedius; assembly: GCA_038091255.1. Lineage (NCBI taxonomy): Eukaryota > Fungi > Basidiomycota > Agaricomycetes > Boletales > Boletaceae > Tylopilus > Tylopilus intermedius. The sequence goes on along the minus strand of JBBPOD010000064.1, from coordinate 11,261 downwards.
CAACTTTTGGATTTTAGTATGCAGAATCAACGGAGCACAGTTGTGGGACAAATGTTGTACAAGAACAGTCTGGATTGTGCTCAGAAGATTCTTCGCAATGAAGGATTCCTCGGTTTCTACCGTGGCCTTGGCCCTCAATTGATTGTATGGATGCCCATGCCTTAACAAAGGACTTCGCTGATATCAACGATAGGGTGTTGCTCCAGAGAAAGCCATCAAATTGACTGTCAACGACTTGGTACGTGGGCGCGCGATGGACCCTGAAACTGGCCGAATCAAGCTAGGGTGGGAAATAGCTGCTGGTGGTATAGCGGGTGGATGCCAAGTTGTACGTGCCGATCCTGATTTATGTGACCTTGACTCATCCAAGCAGGTCTTCACGAATCCCCTGGAAATTGTGTATGCCCCCCAAATCGCTCCTTTCAATGACTCTTCACAATGTTATTGTGCAGGAAAATCCGCTTACAGATCCAAGGTGAAGCTGCCAAGTTGGAAGGTGCCGCCCCAAATGGTGCTGTACACATCGTTCGGCAGCTGGGCCTTGTGGGTTTATACCGAGGCGCAAGCGCCTGTTTACTCCGTGATATCCCGTTTTCCGCAATTTACTTCCCAGCATATTCCCATCTTAAGAAAGATGTTTTCCAAGAGGGGTACAACGGAAAACAGCTCAATTTCGCCGAGACACTCGGCTCGGCTGCCATAGCGTGAGTCTCTGTACAAGGCGTAGCTCTTCCTAAACTCAGAGCATCTCCGTAGAGGCATGCCAGCGGCCTACTTGACGACCCCAGCAGGTCAATTCCATATTTTTGCTTTGAATCTTCGTTGATTGCCTCTCAGATGTGGTGAAGACTCGCCTTCAAGTGGAGGCCCGCAAAGGCCAGTCCAACTATAAGGGTGTGATGGACGCATTTGTAAAAATATGTGAGCTGGGTGTCGATCTGTCCAAACCGGACGTAACCAAATATTGCCTAGATCGAGAAGAGGGCTTCAGCGCACTATTCAAAGGTGGCGCAGCTCGTGTCCTTCGAAGTAGCCCTCAATTTGGTTTTACGCTGCTCGCATACGAGTACCTGCATAAGGTATGTAGATCTTACCAACCTCTAGACAATTGAGTGGCTCAACACCATATTGTTCGCAGTACCTCCCAGTAAGTGGGCTATGGCGAAAAAGACACAATGCTGACACAACGTTGCAGTACCCGTGGGAAGAGAAACCGCCCCAAGTGCAGACTGCACTAACCTCACGGCATGAGGAGATGTCGAGGATCCGCGCAAGGAACGCGTTGAAGATTTTGCTAGATGTCCATGGAGATTTCGGACGCCGTGCTGCTAGTTTCAATCCGCCCCTCATCCGCCCATCAGCCAGATTGGCATGATGTTCGACAAGCATCTAATTTCATCCTGTTCATTCGATGTGCTATCCTCCGCAATTAGACTGTGGTACTAGAGACGGCATCCCTTAGTGGAGCCTTGGAATCGATTTATGGTAGTTTACATACTCGGCATAATCAACTTGAACTGACAAATCATCTCACTCTCGTTCTGCTTTGATAATGCCCCTGCACGAAGTCCAGTTCCCCCACAACCCAGCATCACTACGAAGTGGAGGAGAGCGGTTCCTCGTTTTCTTCTCCTCAAGACTGCCAGAGAACAATGAATTGTGGTGCCCCGTGGGTTGACGAACGGCATAATGGCATTCTCCGTGCGGCTTCTGAAGAGAATATCAATATTGACAGGACTGTCGTGCTGTAGAAACTTTAATCAGAAACACGTTCGGCTGTGAGCAAGCGCCATCCGCCGTTCTGGTCTACGTTGGCCAGAGATCAGAGTACGTGTCGGGATCTGATATTCACCCGTTTGGGGCAGGCTTAACCGCGACACCAGATGGAAGACACCCGACAACATCTTCCGTAAGGAACCTTGGAGAGTGGGGACTATCCCGACTATTATCAAGTTGGACAAAGTAAGTCGTCCAGTTGTTCTTAGAATCCAACGATTCACGGTGTAGGCTGGAGAGGAGATCGGGCGTCTTGTCGACGGAAAGAACGCGATACCGGAGGAGCTGTCCTCGTTCATTCAGTAGCCAGCCGGTTTTCTTGCATATGGTAGGGCGTAATCAAAGACCGCCATGGGTACACAGGGAGGTTTGGTTGCTATGGGGCTTCGACGTCGGCGACGACACCAGCGCCATTTCAGCGTCTGCGCGTTGTGGGCGCGTCCGAGTTTCGAACTCTCAAAGCTGTCACGGATTCGGGAGCACCGTTTGCCTACACAGCTTTCTGCCCGTTATGATCACCATACCGTAAGTGCAAGATCTTCTTCGAGGCACACAAACCCCGGATATGTCGTCTCTAAATCGCCGACATCAGCACTTTACCCCTCATCGTTACGATTTGTTGCAGGTAGGAAAACGCACTGGTAGATCACAATGCAATGCGAGCACCATTGCTTGTGTATCCAAGTTCATCCCATGTGACGCAGTGTTTTCAAGCCATGACTGCTGGGCTATCAATGAGCAGTGCCGCCGCTTTGGTACTTGACCATGAGGATCCACCCTGTGGTTGGCGCTTCGCGGCTCCTTTCAATGTTCTTGGCCGTCGAAGGCGGCTATCGGCGATGTAATCCTGCCGTAGCCATCCTCTGCTCCTACTGCGTCGTACTTCCATGCTTACTTCCACAGGAGCTTACAGCAGAGAAAAAAAATGGTGATTTTCCCAATATAAATGCAGACAGAAATCACGACCTTGACCTCAACCCAACCTCCTCCACTCGCAATTCTTAGCCGATAACCTAACTCTCGAATGCCCGGCCTCACAGTCCAGTCTAACATTCGTGTACTCGAGCACTACTGTGCTCAGTCATTTCTCGCTGCTGCTTATCCAACGCTTAGCCAAAATGAGCGTTCTTCCAACATCATCCTCGCTCACGCACTCAAGAAAGTCAGTGCAGAAGAAGCATTGACGGGCTGTCAGTTCGTCACACATTCTGAAGTAACCCTGGAAGCGCCCTCAAGTGACGAACGAGGCGACTCGTTATGGCTAACCCTTTGGTCAGTCTCTCCACAAGGCGACGCATGCCTGGATGTTGTCCTGGCTTGTCATCCAGCGGGGCGGCATGATTTGCCTGTCTTCGTGTGGGCAAGACAACCCGAGAAGCTATCGTTCACCCAATGGCTGTTACCTCGTGTCACGGCCCTGGCTGACCGCTTGGCTGCTTGCGTCGCGCCAACGCGCGTCTTCTCCGTCTTTGGGATGACCCCTCTTGTGAGGGCCTTCAGCAAGTATTGGACGGGCCTTACCGGCTTCCAGGTGGAGCCTCAGCCGTTCTACGCCGCATACCTCACCTACTGCACCAAAGAATCGCTCACCGAGCCAAGTGCCGATTTGCCTTTCGGACATGTCGTCCGACGTGGCATGACCGGCGATATCGAGGATATCGCTCGCCTTTGCAAAGATTTCGCAGACGATTCGGTGCGTAGAAACGATCATCTGCCTTGTCTTCAGCCCATGCTCATAGGAATTCGTTCAGGTGCACTTCCCGCTGCCTATCGAGCTTGCACGCGAGGAAGCCCGCGAGCTGGTATCCAAAGGTCAAATTTGGGTATACGAAGCATCCGGTGCAGTTGCGGCCATATGTGCTGTCACGCGGTCGTCGATAAGGGTCTCGGCGATCACAAAAGTGTACACTTGCACGAATTGGCGGCGTCGAGGCTTTGCGGAGCACCTGGTTCGCGGTGTTACCCGCCGGTAAGAATGTCCCATCTTTGCACGCGTTCGTTGCTGATACACTCACCGCAGGCTCCTGGAGTGCGGCAAAGAAAGCGTCGTCTTGTATGTTGGACATGAAAACCGTGCTTTGCGCGTCTATCGTCGCGTCGGCTTTGTCGGACTCTCTTGCGAGGAAGGGCCTGAAGAGGTGGAAGATGCCCTGGAACTCGGATTCGTTGGCACAAACCGTGGGCACTGGTAAATTCCAGTGGCTGGTTCCTAGAGGATTCCCATTTTATTTGCGCTTAAACATCTCCGCGGATTATCTTGCTTAATTCTTGCCAATATCACTTTATCATCGCAGGGCCTATGTTAGGCACGTAATAATAGAGGCGATAAGTCGTGGACACCGAGCATCCGTACTCATGTAGAGCTGTATTTATATAAAGTATCTTGAGCGGTCTTGACACTACTTCGAGTAAAGTCGCCGGATTTACCACCGTTTTTGTGTGATACAAAGATGTCACCAATAACCATCTCCTTGCCCGCCACGGCCTTGAGCATATCCCAAACTGTAAGCAAACCGATGGATACAGCAGTGAGTGCTTCCATTTCAACCCCCGTTCTGCCTTCACAAGAAACTGTAGCTGTGCATCGAATTCTGTGTAAACCATGACGTCGATACTGTGGATCATCTACCGCTTCTGGAGTCAATGTCACCGAAATGTTGGAGAGTTGGAGAGGATGACACAAGGGGATCAGTTCTGAGGTTCGTTTGCTTCCCATTATCGCTGCGAGCTGCGCCACAGTAAGAACATCACCCTTGCTGGTTGCCTGGGATCGTAGCTTATCCAGCGAGGGATTCTTCTCGGGTTCAGCTGAGGGGATTCCGGTAACCAGCTCATAGGCCATTCTAGGGACGTAGATATGGCCTGTGGCAGTGGCGGTGCGTTTCGTCGAGTCTTTATCACCGACGTCGACCATTGATGGACGACCATCGGAGTTGAGGTGAGTTAGCCTGGGCGTGGGATTGGTCGAGTGACTTTGCCAGCGTCGTTCGACTCGAGTTACCGCGTGAGAGCGAGCGACAACAGGGGTGAGAGTCCCGGAAGGTAGGCCAGGGGAGCGATGCGTCATTGGTTGGGGGGGTCCTGTTTTTATACAAGCGCTGATCAGGAAGAATGCTGCTAACTATATCCCTACGACGCTTCAGGAGAAAAGTAGCTAACCTCCTATTAAGATCATCGGCCGGTTCGTTAGAACATCAATATCATCCATTCCAGCGTGCTTCTCTTTTTTCCCAAAAACGGCGGATCCAATAATCTGGAGCAGTTCTTCGTCCGTTGCGCCGCTTCGAACCGCATCGCGAAGAGATATCTCCTTGGCATCGAACAAACAAACCTGATGGAGATGCCGAGTCAAGTAGAGTGTCTGTTATGATGTAGAAATACCCTCACCTTTATTTGGCCGTCGGCAGTCAGTCGCAGACGGTTGCAAGACGAGCAAAAGTGGTCAGACATACTGCTAATGAATCCAATGTTGCCCGGGTATCCCGGTATTTGCCAGGAACGAGCGGTGTCATTGAGTTCATCGGGTGCCCGTACGATAATGGGATATCGATGTTTAATTGTGTCCAGCAGTTGGGCGGAAGGTACCATTTTAGCTTTGTCCCACTTGTTACCTTGCAGGCCCAACGGGTAAACGTAATCAGAGGACGGAAGACTGCTTGAACATTTACCTGTGAAAGGCATGAATTCGATAAAGCGCACGGAGAGCTTTTTGTCCTTTGTTAACTGGACAAAGTCTACGACCTCGGAATCGTTGAGCCCTCTGATGACGACAACGTTTAGCTTGACCGATTGTAAGCCAGGACAAGATAATGCGACATCTAGGGTACGCAAGACGGCATCGTGCCCGGGACGGCGCGTCATGATTTCAAACTTGAATGGATCTAGCGTATCAAGGCTGGATAGCTGAGTCCGGTGTTCACTTGGGTGGATAGAGAGAAGACATACCTCAGGTTGAGGTGCGTGAGGCCCTTGCGCACCAAGTCGGGTAATCGACGATGTAGAGCAAGCCCATTGCTGGTCATTGCGATTGAGTCGAGACCAAACGGGCGAAGTTCGTTGAGCCGTGCTGAGGTCAGCGTCGGATGACGGGCCGATACAAGAAAGCAGAAGGCGTTACCAATGATATTGTCGAGACCCTTTCTGACCGTTGGCTCACCGCCGGTCAAGCGAATTTTTCTGACTCCATTCTTGACGAAAAGAGAGGCGAGATGAACGACTTCGTCATCTGTGAGAATGTGTGCGGGGGGAGATAGCTCGACGCCCTCGGTGGGCATGCAGTAGAAGCCTGATGCATGATAGGCGAATGAACGTGGTGCTCGAACGGACGAGAAGTGACATACATCTGAGATTGCATCGCTCTGTGAGTGATATGCGCAGGTAGTCGTGTCTACGATTGAATGAGTCGAGCAGGGCGGGTGACAAGGGTCTTTGTGCGTCAATGTGTGCGATTCTGTCCTGGAAAACAGTGTCTGAGGTGAACATCTAAGAACAATAAGAACTCGCAAGTACCTTTACCCGTGCACGCACGGTCGACAGCGGGCGAACTAGAATGCGACTCATGTCCGACTCACGGATATTCGCTTGAATATGTAAGCGTGACAGGTGTGACGTATTGGGGAGACGCGTCACGGCCGCGGTGACGCGTTCGATATCACTAGTTCTTGAGTCCATCATGGCAAGTATGTCTCCCTCCTCGCCTTTCGTCCCGTCTCACACAGTTTCAGTCCGCTCTGGAATACAACGGTGGCTCCGTCATCGCCATGGTCGGCAAGGATTGTGTCGCCATCGCCTCCGACTTACGCTTTGGCACACAATCACTGAGCATCTCATCCAACTTCCAGAGGGTACCCGTCTGACAATCCCATTCAGTATGTCGCGACTCATTGCACCTCAGGTATTCCCAGTGACAGACAGATTGTATGTTGGTCTTCCTGGACTGGGGACCGACGTCACCACTCTGTAAGCCACTTGTCCCATCCACACCCTCCTCATCTCACGCATCGCAGACACGAACGCTTCCGTTATCGCGTCAACATGTACACTATTAAGGAGGAACGCGACATCCAGCCAGAAACGTTTACCCACATGGTGTCCTCTACTCTATATGAGCACCGTTTTAGTCCATACTTTATCGAGCCCGTCATCGCCGGTCTTTCAAAGACCCCGTCAGGCGCATTCAAGCCGTTCATCGCTGGAACAGATCTTATAGGCTGCATAAACTTCGCCAAAGATTTCATCGTTGCTGGGATCGCCAGCTCAAAACTGTTCGGTGTTGCAGAGGGTCTTTGGGAACCCGACTTGGAACCAGAGGATCTTTTCGAGACCATCTCACAGACGTTGCTTAACGCCGTCGATAGAGATGCCTTTTCAGGCTGGGGTGCAGTCGTACATGTCATGTGAGGAGTTGTCTTTTCATCCGGTTATCTCATCGTCTGATCCTCTCGTTTCAGCACGAAAGACCGGGTCATAACGCGCACGCTCAAAGCTAGGATGGACTGAGTCACCTTGTATTACTTTCTGTTGTAGACAACGCTATAATCATTGAAACCAAGTCTCAGTGAATCAAGTCGGTCACCTTTCACCACTTGCAATAACAGACAACAATTCCCTAGTACACGCGAGTTGGATCGGAAGTCGAAATCAAGATTAGCTTTCATTAAACTAGTACATCAACCCATCGGGATGAAGACGATAGACGAGATCCTCGGCGACCTGCGCCTTCCGTCACCCACCTTTCCTCTTAGTTTTACGGATGCTTTCCCCTGTGACACTCGTGGGGCTCGTATAGGCCTCTCCACGTCCGAGACAGCTCAGAGACCCCCCGACGTCACTGCGATCATCCTCAACTGGTCTCGGTTAGATAACGTGATCCGAATCGCATCTCTCCTGTGTGGGCCATGGCTAGACGACACTATTGCTCAGGTTTACGTCTGGAACAACAGTCCCCAACACCTGTCGAAAGAGGTTAGAAACTGTTCCCTTCTTACATGCATGCTTGGGGCCGACGCCGCGACTAGATCTTCTCCAGTGCTTACTGCGATACACGGAAGCTGAAGATAGAGAACTCAGCGGAAAATCTGTACTTTTATGCCCGCTTCCTTGCGTGCACCAAGGTGTCCACACCATACTGTTTTATACAGGTGCGTTCTCATGCCGCCCATGTATGCACCACTCAGTGGTAGACGGCGACCACAGGATGACGATTATCTCATCTTGCCAGAGCTCATAAAGACGCTCCGCATTCGAGTAAAAGAATCCTCGCAGGGCGGAATATATCTTTTACCGCCGCACGAGCATCTATCGAGTCGGCTGCGTACGACAGTCACATCAAATGGTATCCACACAGGCTTTGCCTGGCTAGGTCATGGTGCCATGATAGATCGACAACGAGCCCTCAGTTTTGCTTCTTTTTTACACGATGACTTCCTAGGCATGACAAAGGAACAAATCAAAATGGCAGACAACTATTTCACAATCCTAAGCAACGAAGTACCAGAAATATGGTTTGATCAAGGAATAGAACTTGGGGGTGGACAGCCATTCACTGTCGGTCACGAAGGCAATGAACGAAATCGGCTGCACGTCGTATGTCTCTTTCTTGAATGAAGTATCGAGTCTGCAACACGACACAGGAATGGGCATGTCGCTACCTGGACAAAATTATGGCATTCCTGGCTATAGCACCGTCGAGCGACACTGAAACTGTCAGGCTGGGATTTGTAAACAGGGATAACAATGCTTCCAACCCCGAACACTACCGTGTAAATCGCACAGCTGCCCTCGGTATACCATACCTGCTGGAAAGCAACATCAAATCACTTCCTGATGACAATATCCCCAACTGCCTTGCCGCGGTGGACTTGCTCGGGAACGAGGAACGAGGCGCTCAGTTAATGGGACAGGAAGCAATACTGCATTACCAGCAGCATCCCCTGTCCTGCGCTGTGGACGGGAACGTAGGCACTGCGTTCCGTAGTCCTTGTGGTGAGTGTGGAAGGGTCTGCGCTGGGCAATTCTTTGAATAGTCCGCACAGGTGCCAAACGGGGCGATTACATTCTCATCGACGCGCTGTCAATGTTTGAATTCCACGATTCTGTGGTTGAGCTCGTTTTACTCGTGGCTGAAAGCAACGAAGAGATCCTTCGTAGGTCGAAGTATGAGTGTTCTTCCGATGGAAAAACTTGGGTAAGCGTCCGGATTGGCATCAGACGTGGCACTGAGTTTGACGGATACGTAGCTACGGTCGCCATACGAACCCCTGGCTCAACGCACGACAGTGGGAGCAGCGGACGGAGATGGTGGTCTGGTGGAGTACAGCATGCGGATGACGGGGAGCCGCGCTCGGTTTTTCAGAGTGACTGCTTGCGAAGACGTTCCACTCCCATGGGTGATATATGAGGTCTGGGTGAGGTCTGTGATTAGTGTTTCATCGTAGTTGGTTGCTTTCTTGGGCGATGGCGTCGCTTAGAGTAGACAACTCCGCCATCTTCGCACATCCTTACGTCCGCCCCGGTTTCGTTCAACAGCTCATCTTCTCTGATACGAGCTCAGCCATGTTACACCTGGCAGCAAAGCGTGCAGTCAAGCCCGGCGCCGCGTGTCGAGGAGCAAAACGCTCTATTTCAGTTCAGGTAGCACACACGTGTTCCCGAGGCTGTCACACTGAGGACATACGGCAGTCACTGCTCCATGGATCCCCAGATGCTCGGAGGGCCAGCGAAATTGAGACACAGCAGCATTCAAGGCTGGTTGCGAGAGGTAAATATGTCCATGGATTCGAAGGTAGGGTCTCCAGTCTGTTCTGCGACGCTGGGTTAAAGTATACAATGCTGGTACAGTTCATCGGGTGAAACCCGACTCAATTGACGAGTACAAGGCAGCTGCGTACGTAGCCTTCTGGCAGGGTTGACTCGCTGAAGAATTCATACTTCCTCGCAGCGAACAGTATTATGCAGGGATCAAGGACGACCCACAATTACATGTAAAGCTGACGGGCAGTTGGGAAACGTTGGTCGGCAATCAGGACACGTTTGGTAAGTGAACATGAATTCAGCACTATGGTGGTATATCTATTCTACTTCAATGGCAGTTCATATTCTAGAATATGAGAACTATGCTGGTTACGACAAGACGGTGGAGCTCATCCGGACCTCGGAAGTAATGCCCATGACATCATTCTCCTCGTGCATGGTGCTCATCTTCCTTCAGCATGCTAAATCTTACAAGGCACTTCTTCCCTACGTTACCTCGCGTTCTGCACAACTTGCTCAAGAATTTGCATTCTTTCCTACTGCACCACCACATGCTCAAGGTGGTATTTTTGAACTCCGGAGTTACCAACTAAAGCCCGGCACTCTTCTGGAATGGGAACATACATGGTATGCTTTCTGTAACCCCTGGTGTACCGTACGCTGATCGGTGCTGCCAGGCGGAGGGGTATTGAAGCCCGTCGCAAATTTGTCGCACCAATCGGAGCTTGGTTCTCGCAGATAGGGAGGCTCCACCAAGTACACCATATGTGGCAATACCCGTAAGTTAGATCTAATCTTGGGTGGGAAGCAATTCTCACAAGTGGATTAGGAGTCTCGAGGCAAGGAAAGAAACGAGGGAGAAGGCTTGGCAGATTGACGGATGGGCTGAGACGGTCTCCAAGGTAGCATAATATTCGTCGCGTGTGTGAGCTGAGAAACTGACGAAACTATAGACTGCCCAGCTCGCGAAGGACATGGACTCGTTTATATTACTTCCTCTCCCGTACAGCCCTCTTAAGTAGGGAGTTGCCCCGTTTTAACCCCGTGGGCACTCCGCTCCGTCTTTCTGAAACTGTTAGTACCGAAGTTCGTGTGCATTGCCGCGCAGTGATTAATATATGTGTGTGCCCCATCGAGTGCGCTGTCCATGCGTATGGAGGATAGCATTGGTGTAGTACAGGGGCTAATTTTCCGGTTGGGTCACCGTGTGATGATTCTACTAATCATCCGAGCCGATGTACCGACGGAAGCTTGACGCGCTCAGTCAGCCTCGTCTCTCCACCATGTCCACATCCCACTGGCACGGATCCGAACACTCAGAGGAAGAATCGAACCTCGACTCTCTCGCCAATCGCAAGCGAAGTAGCAGAGGTAAACCATCCCGTTTGCTGCGCCCATCCCTACCACTCAATTTCCTCATTAAATTAGCCTGCGATCAGTGCAGAAAAACCAAGAGCAAGTGTGAGCCTTCCAGCACTCCGGGAACCTGCAAAGGGTGTGCTCTTGGGGGAAACGGTATCTCCCTTCCTGCTCCGCCGTTCTCGTAACAGCCTGACGATCCCTTCTTTCTCAGTTTGTACCTTTCTAGGTAAGCATCGCCGCAAAAGATGTAGAAAGACCCACTTCGAGTACCGTTAGGCCCTAGCTATAAGCGCGGTCCTCCAAAAGGATACATCCAGGCCATTGAACAGCGATGGAACCAGGTCGAGTCTCTGCTCGGGTCTCTGCTCTCA
>JBBPOD010000063.1:0-38154 GCA_038091255.1 Tylopilus intermedius | reverse complement strand
TCATTAGCAAAACTATTATCAATCTTTTCTCTAGCAAAACCTTTTGCTAGCATCACATCTCACTAACAGCAGAGCCTTATCTCTAGCTTTCTATCTAGGAAATTAGCTCATTAGCTACCCTTTCCTCACACCACATGGCACAGCCACCACATCTCTCCCTGTTTAGGAAATCACTAAACAAGCAGTCTGTAAGCTAGTTGTTATCGCAAGACTAGCACCAACAATAGCCTTCCTCTAGTATTCGCTATTGCCTTTCTATCCCATAATCAAGGGACAAGTCTTCACTAGGATTGCCAACCCTATTACCTTAGAGTCAGACTCGGTAAAGGAAGAACAACTGGACTGTCAATTAGCTAAGTTTACCACTCATTCACTAGTGATTGTATACTCAACTACTGTTTGATCTGATAGTTAGAGTTGTCCTAACATCAGCTTGTAGCCAGATTGGATCCTGGGGAATAAGTATAGTAGGTTTACCTAGTACTTATTGACTTATTTCTGAAGCAATGACAGCAGGTAGGCTATACTGTAGGCATCTGTTGCAGCTATTGCATTATATAGTCAGAGTAATGCTATGCCAGTGGGAGTCTACATAACACATGCAAGCAATATGATTTGTCTTGTAGCTAAGTGGGTCACACACTCTGACAACAGTGCCAACATAGTGCTACATAATAGATATCACACCATTGGTGCTCGCAAGTCATATGTCCCACTCAGCCCACTAAACAAACCATCATGCTTTTCCATTGTGACCCAATCAAGTGCCTCCAAAGTATTCTCAACCACCCTCTTTTCAAGCATCACATCAAATTTGTCCCCAGAAAAATTTGGGCCACGGCAGCTTGACTCTCTTGCATATACAACAAATGGTTGATGGGCAAACATGCATGGAAATTGCAGGTAAGTTGTCATCTATGTCATTCAAATCTATGCACTCACTTCTTGAAGACACAGCTGCCCGATAGTGCCACCCTTTTAGGCATTGTCTTATTATCTGACAAAACAAGTATCTCAGTTATAACAGGGAACTTGAATCAGATGGTGCACCCACTCCTTCTCAGTCTGGCCAACCTACACTCAAATATTTGTTGCAAAGGATCTCTTCATGCTCATTTATTACTTGTCCTGCTTCCAGTTCCATCATTTATTCACAAAGTCACACACTCACTTGCTCCTATCCGACCATCTGTTCCACCACTGTCTTGACTTGGTCCTTGCACCTCTCAAGACTGCTGCCATTGTCAGGGTCATTATGAATAATCCATATGGCAATCTGTGGTACTGCTATACCCCACTCATTGTGTATATTGCAGACATGCCCGAGCAATGCTTGCTGTCTGGAACGAGCCCAAGGTCATCCCCAATGTCCACCACCACCCACTTACAGTTTGGTGACAATAGGCGTCATGCTTCCCAAACTGCAGAACACACCCTCAGAGCAACTGAAGAGATCTGCAGCTGACTTGGAGTTGATCCTGATGACTTTGATGCATTTCTCAAGCTGGCAAAGTCTTAGAACAGCATTCACAGACCTTTCTATAGGGACTGGCTGCTATCATGCCCAGGACAATTCTTGAAAGTTGAGATACTCCACCACTTTCTCAGATTCTCATGGGACCACGATATTCTGTGGTGCATTTTAGTTGTTGGAGCAGATAAAATGGACTATTGATTCAGTCTTCTGCAAACCCTGGTTGACTATCGTTCATTTACCGAAGGGATCTCTTGTCTGAAACAGGTCACTGGTCGTGACCACCATGCCATACAACAGTACCTCCTTTGTATCATCACCAGAGTGCAGGTAACAATCAAAACTACTATGCACAGATTGCGTGACATCTTGACTGGTTGGAGAAATATTTCAGGTTCAACTTGGTGACTACAATCACTTCCTCCTGGGATAACTCTAACAACAGCAACAATCCCATTGATGAGAAGGAGGATCATGAGCCTGATGATGAGCAGATGAACACACTAGCCTCTTTATCATGCTTCTACCCACAAGATTGCTGATTATTTCAGGATTGCAGACCAGCTTGCTGAAGAAGCACCGCCCAACACCCCTCACCCAAAATGCATGTTCACTTCATGTACAATTGTTATCCACCTTGCTCTCAAGCTGCACCAACAGATGACCATTGATGATGTAGCCACCCTCTTTAAGCTGTCTGACCTCTGTCAAGCTATCTGCGACAATTTTGACCATTGTGCGAGTGGCAAAGAGATATTGCTGGTTGTTGACATCCAATCCCATCCAACCACTGCCCACCTTTTGACTGAGTGCAAGTTTGGACAAAGGTTCAGCCTGAGGTTCAAGTTCAGACCTGGAACCATCACGATCCTAGCATGGTTGAGCTTGCTCAACTCCTGAATGCTAAACCTCCATTACAGCAGCATCCACACAGGCTGTACGACAGTGCCATTTTTAGCCTAGGTGCAGAGAGTACTTGGCTGTTGGGCAGTTTGAATGGTGAGTTCACCCGATACACTACATCCGACTGCACTCAGTATATCTTAGAACATATAGTTGTTCAACTTCAACTGGTATTCCGCATCCTGGCTATGGATCAAATCTTTGCCTACTTACAGCGTTTTAACATTGTTTCCCCTCCTCCTGGGCACACAATGGATGCAGGAGCAGCAAACCTCCATATTTTGAAGTGTGCAATTCAGAATGGTAGACCATGTTGGGATGTCCTCCTGCTCAGCTATCTTTGTTCTCCTGTTCATTTAGTTCCACACTTCAACAGCAAACCCTTGCCTCACACAGCATACAAGTTATAATATCTCAACTGAGTTCTGGTTGAACCACTATTGGAACAAACAGGTTTATTATTCATTGACTTTGTAGTACACCTGATAGCCAGCTACAACTTATTGTCTCTGAAACATGTACTTACTTATGTACTAGTAAATTATTGATGTTTGATGTGCCAGCTCATAACTTGATACTGATTGCACCCACTTTTGCAAGTACTGCAAAATGCTTGCCACTCCCCCTCACTCCCAAAATGCAGTCACCGAGCTCTCTATCACTCCCTTATGTTCTAAAAACACCTCTGTTCCACTGGAGGGCAGAGTGCTCAAAGCTGCCACTATCGACACAGACCTAGCCACCAAGCTCAAAGATGCCTTGATACACGAACAAGCCAGCCACAAACAGAATTACCTCGTATTCTGGTGCAAGTCATCCATCAAAATGCCCACCATATCAAGGCCAAAAACCTCAAGAACAACAAAAACAAACCCTTCTTCCTTGATAGCTACTGGGATCCCACTTTCATCCCCCCTGCACTGCGCCTCCTAGAGCTGACCAAAGCTGCTACCAGTAGCTCCATCAAGGGCTTGAATGCTTGGCAGTGGCACAAATCCAACCCTTCAAACCCACCCACTGGTTCATCTGCCAGTGCTAGTGTCACCATGGAGACTTCATCTTCTGAGTCAAAACAACGACGATGAAAATGCTCGCTCAGACAGGCCACAGTGATCCCCCTTGCAGGTTCTGAGGAGATGAATGCTGCAAGATACTGACAACTCATCTGTGGCAGGAGGATGGAAGGGACTTCACTTTACACCAGTGTCATCAGGACTGACACAGACACTCCATCCATTATGTCTCTGGTCCTCTCAGTACTCCTTGGTATCTGTAGAAAACTCTCATTTGAAGGTCAAGCCCAACATTGTTTTTGTGGTTTTTGTGGCACAATATCATTCACAAGGTGTACACAGTATTCATGTTACAGCCATTGCGATGTTTGGTAGTTGCCATCTTTATTTCCTGCCAAGAATTTCATCTCCATCACTTCAACCACTCCAGTGCCATCCATTCTTTAGGTCACAACATTCACCAATCAGCAGATCTTTTTGTCCATTTTTTATACATCCTAGCATTCATGGAACCCTCCTCACTCAGATTCAATCCAACATTCTACAACTCCTCATTGTCACCTTCTATCCTATACTAACCTCATAGCACTTGTGCAGTCAACAATTCCCATCTGATTTACATTTGTGATGTGCCATATACTGTTGTATGACCCATATTCATCAGTTGGTTGATGCAGGGTAGGGTGATGAGTTCCTGGGCTGTCAAACAAGGGAGGTCAAAGTACGTTATAAAGGACTATTGGATGAACAAGGAATGGAAAGTCATGGAGGAGCAGATCTTGGCTAAGATTAAAGGACTTCTTGGTGTTCCCCAGCTTGTTGAGGCATAGATGGTTGAGGTGGCAGGTGCTGCCAATGTGACTGACATTTCTCGACCTGACTTCCTGGTCAAGGGCACAATTTCAAGATGTGTATCCATTGATGTTTGCTAATAACACCTATTGGTGAAGCACTCTCTGGCTTCAGGTTGTTGCAAGAGCTAGTTAGTGTTTTTATTGATATTATGCATGGTAAGTGAGATCATCTCAGTTTTTGTGCACAATCTCACTCTCCTGATAGTTCATTTCATCCTTCAAGTTGTTGTTGATTACTGTATCCTCCATCGGAATATTAGTCTGTACAACATTCTTATACACATCTGTCCAAGTTGTTGGCCCACCTCATCAACCACTCTCGCAACTTGAAAATGGGAAAACATCATCATCAAAGAGAAATTTCGCTGCAGGCTCCTGATCAACTATGACTACTAGTATGCCAGCTTTCTGAATGCAGAAAAGCAAGGCACATCCGATGGTGATCACACAGTAATCAACTCCCTGAATTAGCCCCTATTCAATACTAAACAACTCTGTAGGGCACAGTACCATACATGGCCATTGATCTACTCTGACAATATACCAACCCAGCTCCCAACTTTGTACACATGTTTACACACAACCTGGAGGCACTTATCTATGTCCTGGTATGGGTGTGCATCATCTATCAGGCACCTAATGAAGTTTGTTGCAACAAGTCTATTGACAAGACCTGTCTCAAATAGTGGTCAAATGCAAGGATGATCAGTGACATCGAAGCACTATATGACCAGAAGCTGGGTCAGTTGCTATCGAAGTTAGTGCTCAATCATTTCATGCCATATTTCAAACCATTAAGCCCCTTTGTCAGATGACTCTATGACCTCCTCTCTGATTCTCATGATCCCCACAACAATATTTCACTCACTTACTTGGCTGTTATTACAATTCTCCTTGACACCTTCAATGCTGCCCAAGAGGTGTCTTGCAGCACTACAAATGCCAAGCGGATGTGGGAAAGCTTATGGAATGCACCTGTCCCCAACTGCCAAATTGACTACTGTTCTAAGGGATGGAACCGTGACCTTCAAAGGATGCTTGATGCTTGATGCTGTCAAATACCTACTATTATACACATGTAATCATGACACTCCCTCCTCCTGCTGATGTGGCAGTGTTTACCAACCCCTATATAAATTCCCTAGATACGTACTTTGTATATACCAGATTTGGCAATGTAAAGAGGTGAACCGGCATACAATGTCAATCATGGCACTGACAAGTTCTTGGATGCATGCCCACTGGCTCGAGGAGAAGGCGATACTGGATCTGGACTTCAACTTGGCCGTCCGCGTTCAAATGGGCCTGAAGATACTCCGGCTGGCATAGAGCAGTAGTGTCATCTACTCCGTCGATCTGGACGGTCCATGCTTTGATGAGAATGGGAACCCCATGCACCAAACCCTTCTCTTTTATTCACAGTGACATTTGCTCCTCCGTTGCCATTCTGCTTATGCTAGTCCATGCATTCTTGATGACATATTGCTTGGGAGGTCCAGTGTCAATACAGCATTTAGTTCATCCGCATTTGGTTTCGTTTTTAACTAGCTCAATGACAACAAAACACAGAGTAAGTGATCGATGGATAACAGGAGAAAGAAAAATCATGGGATTATAGCCGATGAGTTTTGGTGGGGCAAAAGCAAGCACATAAAGCACAGAGATGAAGTGTCTGGCATGACAGTGAACTCGAATGCAGTACGTGCAGAATGAACCGATGGCCAGGCTGTGCGATGAAGACGGCATATGTTTTCTTGTGAGTTGTCTGATGATGGGAGCTAATTCGGATGAACTGCTAAGCTCAAGGAAAGATGCGACATTTCACCAGGAGTTGGGCCCATCAGGATTGAATGGATCTTTCTGAAGGAGGGCAATGTCGGGCTTCGCTTTCATGTTCATATCTGTGGAAGGGGGTTTCACAGTGAACTCTGCCGACCAGCAACGTCGTTCATCCACTAATTCATGAGCTTTTGCTCTTGTTTGCAGATGTGGCAAAGAGGACTGGGTAGAAGTACAGATGAGGTTGAGCCATGTGGCGGTTCAGGCCTTCTCCATGCCGGGGTTTGGTATGTGAATACCCTCTTCTGCCTCAATAACCAGTTCTGCACCAGGACCCTTTACTGTACAGGTGACCACTATGTTCCTCCTCCGGTTCTTGGGACGACACTTGGCAGAGTGTCGTCCAAGTGGTTCATCGAACTAACCCCACCACGCCGCCCACTATGGGTGGTAGGAGGTGACAAGAATCAAAGGATGTGGGGCAGAAAGCTTGCCACCCATTTCGTTCACTTGGCGTCATAGAGAGGCACTTGCTTGCCATTGGGCTCTCCAGCTTTCAGTTCAGCGACCTTTGGGGACTCAAGGCCTGCTTCCAATTGTCAAAGAACTTCATAGAAATGTAGAATGTAATGCATGGCCATGGATTTCTTGTTGGAGACCAGTGGTGCTTCCTGGATGGTTGCACCTTCCAACTCATTACAAAGGTCTTCATTCAGTGATAAATTCTTGCCAACGAGGGGACTGATGCTGTTTTGAGCTTGAATGGAGTGAATGAGAACAATGTGATAGCATTTCGATATGGAGGAGTGGTCATAGTGGGGCAGACAATGATGCAACAAACTGCAACAACGGAATATGTGTGACAAGCATGAAACTACATAAGAAACTCTGCAAGAACTACCAAGCTTATTGTCTCAACATCGCTATTGTATCAGAGAATAATAAAACTCCTTGTTCCAGTATGTATTTAATCAAAAGTTGGTGCTGAGTTCACAGTGTGAGAGCAATACAAGATTCGCCCAACAGCAAGCAATCACAACATCCTTAAGGACTACTATAACAATGAGATCACAATTGATCTTCTAGAAACAACATAAAATGTCAATGCAGCATGCCCCAATATCAGGAAGAGCAAAAATGGGGCCAAGACAATCTAGTCATCTTACATCATGGGTACCATATTTCCACCCCATAATACTGCTACTCTTCAGTGAGAAATCACCACACCACTCAGGAGTGACAACAATGGTACTTTTTACCCTGATACTCTCTTTCTTTACCCATGACATAGTTATCCAACTTGTTATTTCAACATGGATGAGGGTAATTTGTCTGCATCCATCCTACTAATCATGATTTGATACATTTGTTCTGAGCACAATATAGTCAACCTGTAGCTACACAAACACTAGCAGGCTAAATTTGCTGATTACTATGGTTCTGAACAGTGTGCTATAGTAGATCTTTGAAAATTAAGTTTGGTAGAAAGCTCACAACCATAGCTGAAGTTCACCTACCTGGAGCCTCCTGTAATCATGGCAAACAGGCAATCAAAGAAGCTACCTTGAGATGACTCCAGACACTCTGTTCATCGAAACTTTCTATGCTCTGAGCTTGGTCTGAGACCAACCACTGTTTCTCAATAGTTGACTCACCATCATTTCTTTCATTGTTGGTGCTGTTTAATGGCCTTCAGCTGCCAGTGAACAGTATACACAGAGCAAACCGAGCTCTTGGGGTTGAAGAGTACCCATCAATCAAACAAGAGCTATTTGAAAGGTCATGAGAGGAGCAATTAAAGTGAAAAAGATGTCAAAAGCTTGGAAAGAATATTGTTTCTGCAGGGCCTATATATATGCCCATCCATCCATGGCAATGTGGTGGAATCAGATGGGTTTGTAGGTGGTCAGCCATGTCCTAAATTCACATTAACATACTGACAAAGTGAAAGTGATAATATGCTCAATTTTCCATCTTTAATAGATGATGGGTGCACAATTGTTATTTCTCTACTAATACTTCAAACCAGCACCAATACCACTACCAACAGTGTCTTTCAGCCAACTTCTTCTACCTCATCTGGTCCATCCATAACTTTCTGCTTTCCTTTGCTATGTTTCTCTGCAGCTTCTAAATTATAGAAAATGGCTTTTGCTAAGTCATGTGCAGCTGGGGCATAGGCTCATTTCTTTCAAGTTTCGTCTTGAGACCACTAATTTAATCAATTGCAATTTGTGTAGCAGAAGTTTCCATTCAGACATTTGACTCAATTACTTACCACAGGTTATTCCATCTTAGATTGTAACTATCTTGCCAGGTGTCATATCCTTTGTCTTCACATACCACAGAAGAAGGTCTGTAAGATTGCTATATCCCTTTTTCCTTGATCTTCCCGTGAGCCAAGTCACATCAATGCACAATGGGTAGCAGCTGTCTCATTGGGCGAAGGGAAATGATTGTTCATTAAAGAAACAGAGAAGGAGTAAGCATTGTCCAGCTAATCCTCAAAGTCATCATCCTCTGGGTGCTGAGACAAATTATCTGCTCCAGTATAATGGGTGGTGGGGATGTGAATGAGACAGAAGTTGAATAGAAGAATACCCACAATCCATCAGTCGATGGTTACATTGGGCTGGAGATCTGGGTATTGATCATACCCTTGACATATTTGTTGTTGTCCATCTCCACTGTGAAATTGGCCACACCAAAGATAAAAATGCGGACTGCATAGAGGGCATGGAACAATCTGTACAACTTCAGCTTCACCTGAGAATTATTAATAGCTCCCATTGGATTGTTAAACATGGTAAAATCCTGGGATTCCCAATGGAGTGACTGTTGATCATATCTGGCAAGCAAATCCATCATCCCGTACACTGCATATCCAGCAAAGGACTCTGCAAAGTGCTCAACAAACAGGGGAGTGAAGAGTCTTGGATTGCAATAATAGCATTGAGGGGCTGAAGGTCGTGAACAAGACAGAGGGACTTTCCATCCTGCTTGAAAACACAAAACCATTGAGAGTAATAGGTGGATATTGATGGTTTATAGACTCTGGATGTGATCCAGTCCTTGACAATCTGTATGGTGTCAGTCCATATTGCTGGAGGAATGGAAATGTTTCAAAGCACCCAGGGGGTGTGAGGTACAGTACAAATTTTAACAGGAGGGAAAACATTTCATTAAGATGGCTTCTTTCAAGTGGATTCCAAGTGAAAGCCATCTCATGTTCAATGGAAGTAGTGCAGGTCCATGGAGAGGGTCCTCCAAAAGGATGAAGTGATGCAAAACTCCTTATTTGTGGGAGTGATCACTGAATGGAGCTTCTTTGCAACAGGCTTGTAGGCAAGCACATGCATAGTGGTATCATACAAATAAGCAGAAGAAAGTGTGGATAGAGTATCCACATTGAATGCAGACTGAGTCGAAGAAAGGAGATCAGAGTTAGAAAATAAAGAGCTAGGACCCTGTTTTAGTCTGGCCAGACCTGTCTAGTGATGGGTTGGTTTGTTAATGGATTATGGAAGGATAGTTGCAGCAGTAAGACATCAGGCCATACAAAGAACAATGAGGTTATTTTTTATTGATGCAAAAAAACTAAGAGTGGCTTTCAATAAAATTGGACAATCTTGTGTTTGAAAATTACAGTCTAACCAAGTTGACCATATACTTGAACAATTACTTGAAGCCATTCTCTACTGTGAGGCTTTACCATATAGGTTTTTAGTGTTTTGTTTTGCTACTAATCATTATTTATGGTAAAAATGCATGCATAATAGGTTCAACCTGGTTTGTACACAAAAGTAATTTATGAAACAAATCACACACAAGTGTGTGTTGTGAACATAGGTTTTGACAAAATGGGTTTGACTCAAAGTGCACTTGATGATCAAGTACAACATTTTTGTCTATCTCAACAGCATTAAAATATTGTGTAAAACACCTCCTCTTGTATGATAAGACATGCCATGAGCTGTGGAATAACTAATATTAACTTTCATTTATGGAGTGTATGACATATTAACTGATACCACCAATAGGAGAAAACATCATATTGAAATGGGAAGACATCACATAGTAACATCTGGCGCATACCAGCATCTCCATGAGATCCTTTGTGTAATGAAATCACAGGAGCTTGTAATGTATGGTGTACCTTTGCTGACACAAGGGTGTTTGATGATATGGCAGCTTCACTTGAAGCATGTTGCCAGTGTATTTCATTACAAGATTTTCTTTGAAAGACTCTTGATATATGTATGTCTTATTCAATAATGTTAAAATGTATGTACCTAATGATTGCTTTTTTGATCATTGCATCAGATTAGTTTGTTCATCTCAACAACTTTATCATTAATGGCAGCAATAGCCATTATTAATTGAGCATGAATTTATCTTTTGCCTTTCCTTTGACCTTCTTCTATTTCTTCTATAATAGATTTTATCCTTTATAAAAATCTGAACAGTCATAACCAACTCATATTCACAGTGATTGTTTTCCCTTTTATCACAGTTATTGTCCAATATTAACCAGAGCATCATATTAATTAAAATCTATTGTAAATATGACAAATACATGGAAGTTCTATTTGAAATATATCATCTATTATATTATACAATCCATGTTGATCTCTAAATGTATTGAAGTTTATGTACATATGTTGTACAATAAGAATTAAAATTAAACATGTATGATGCCACTGAAGTGTACAGTGTAAATACATAGTGTATACACAAATGAATATAGTAGCATTGCATATCACAAAGTGCTTGGTTATTAAGAATGAGAATGAAAGTTGATGAGTAGAGCTACTAAGTAACTAAGTGACTGATATATCTTTTCTTCACATTCACATATTGTTCTGTGTTTGTGCAATTTTCATCCATGTTAACCCCTCTCATGTTATCATTAACCACTTCTTCTTTATGAAATCTAGGTATACCTGAATGCTTGGTCAGGAAACTGTTAGACAGCAATATTTTAGCTGTATAATGCTCCAAATACCAAATGATGGCATTATAGGATATGTGGCATTGTTTCAAATGTACAATCTTCATCAAATTAGCAAAGTACATACAATTGAGTCAATCAAGATTCTTTTGAGTTTTTGTAACACTATAATGCAACAAGGTCAATTGGAAACTGTATTTTATGCTACCAAGAGGTAAGAGGAACATACATGCAATTTTTTGAGGTTATCCAATATGATAGAAAATTTTCACCACCCAAAAGCTTTGGCACAATACAAAAGAAAATTGCTAAAAATCTAGAAAAATGTCCAAACATTCCTTTTGCTGAGTTAAAACATGATTCCATAAAGAAATTATGGGTTGGAGTAATGCCTTCCTGTTTCTTACCAACTTTGAGCTGTTCCTCCCAACCATATTTTCCCTTAATGTGTCAGCCCACAACACAATTATGTCATCTGTCTTATTCAATATTCTATCCCTCTGGACTTCTAATCACATTACTCTTTATACATTTTTGTCTTACTTATGTTTTACTCTGTTTTCCATTTGTACTAGATCTGCTTTATAGTTATCTACATAACAAAGAAAACCTTATCCATGTTGCAAAAGAGATTAACAGGCCATTTCAAAGAATCACTAGACTTAAGGGCTGTGTTTACAATCTGATTGAAAGACTTCTGTTCTGCTCCAAAGAAGTAGATGGTTTAAAGGACTGTTTTGGCACTAGAGCACACAGCTTGCACCATTTTTGGAAAAAATTTAATCTTTAGAGGGGGCCTGTTGATACTGAGGATATTCTATCATTGATTTCAATACATGTCTGGAAGCTTTGCAGAGTTGAACAAATATGCATTTATGAAATGTGTAAGTTGCTCCTTCAATAGAAGGAAGGAGGTTAGTTGAATAATACCTTGAACCATATTAATAAAACATTCATTTTGAAGAGAAAAAACAACATACTCCATAAGAATAATGGAAAGATCTGCAAGCATATAAAATGCACATTGGCTTCCATTGTCACAACAGCTCCAAAGCGATATGTAAAAAAAGGCAAAATTGGATGAAATAAATGAGAGGGGGAACTTGAAAAATGAAAGCAAGATCCCTTAAATAAATTTGTGCATATATACTCATCTCAGGGAGTTCTGCTTTGTTGACCAGCACACAATTTGTGCAATTCAGCAAAAGCAGGGTCGATTTAGAATTATACCACATCATTTCAAATTATGTCCACTCAAAGATTTGGATTCAATATTGCAACTAAAATCACTATCTATTTCTTGTTATCTTTATTTAGGAAGACACACTAAAGTACATATCCATGTTTGCTGGTGCCATCATTACAGCTGATGTCATAAACAACTTGAATTCCATTGGTAATGCTATGAACATGAAGGTTACAAAATTCAGGCCAAAAAAAAGGGCAAGAAGGGATAATTTCTAAGTCTGTAATGGTGATCACCATTACTACTAATTTATGATGGTCAAATACTTCTTTCAGCTAACTCCTGGAAAGTCCCCTCAAAGCTGGTTTGATAACATTCATTTCCCAGGATATATTGCTTTGAAAGAGGATGATGAAATTCTATTTGAAAAATAAGCTAATGGCAAGAAGCTCAACAAGAGACCCATTGCAAGACTCTGTAATCTTTGATTATATGCCTCAAGCAATGGTTTATTCTCAAGTTCTACAGAGTCAAGATTCCTAGGACATGTGAATGAATAAAAAACAATACATTAAAAGAACAGAAAGCAATGTATTTTTTTGGGAGTATGGATATGTCTTCATAGAAATGCTTTCATGCTTTCAATATGATTCCATATCTGCTTGAACATGGAAAGAGTGTATTGCCATGTGTAAGAATACCAACAAGAGACAAAAGGTCTTGAATAGAATAATCACTTGCAACTGAAGCCACTTGAATCACCCAAACCAGTTGCTTTATAGGGATCATTGGAGGGGTTGAGGAGAAGTAAGGAATAGTTCTCCTTAGAACCCATGATGGACATGTATTTAGCCAAGGTTCCATGCAGACATTTGATAGCCAGAGAGTAGTCAACATGAATAGAAGAGTTGGTAACTCTTGAAACTGAATATTCTGATGATACACCTTCATGACATTAATACAATGGCATTGAAATGATGTTTTAGAACCAAGGGTAGAATTGGCAAGGCAGATGTAACCATCAATCAAGGGGAGCCCAACAATTAGGGCAATAATATCAGATGACAACAAAGGGGGAGGGTCTAATGGATGTAAATCCTGAAGAATAGTAGCCAGCTTATGGGTAAACAGACAAGGCAAACCATGCTAGATAACATGACCATATATGTAATAATGATCTAGATACATGAGATTTAACATGAAGGCTAGAGCATCTTAAGATAGAGTATGGTGAGAAAATGATTTCAAAAGTAACCATGTGCACATAGTATTGTTTTCAATCATGCAGGATGGAATTGGCTGCACTATGATATTTATACAAAGTCCCATCCCCTCTGATTATCTCTGGTCTATTCTAATCCATATCAGAACTTCTTTGCATGCCCTTCTTATCTCCATTTAGTACTCTTCTTGTTCTTTCTCTTATACCTTGGATCTTTTTCAGACTTGTGCCTAGAGGAACCAGATTTGACATATACTAGTACAGTGTCTTAATAACAGGAATGTGAGAAGAATGGGAAACTGTTTACTATTAATGCTATTGATACACCCATCGAACCATCTGTTAGCAGGAAAGTACATTCATGAAAGCCTTGAACTATTGTTGTAAACTTCATCCAAGAGAGAAGTGCCATCTTCATCTTGTTATAACTCTTTATTCATATTGAGTCCTTTGTTATTTTATGACAGTCAATTCAGAAAGAAAGGTTTGTTACTGATAGAACCATTGTCCTGAAAACCATGTAATGCAAAAGATTCTAGAAACTGCCACTTGAAGTAGGCAGAAGATTTTAGAAGTCAATACAACTTTGGTTAATTGTGTAGATCAAGAATGTAATACAAGTACAAATATGCCCTACTTATATAGGGTGGGAATATATGCACATGTCTATGTATGGAGCTAATGGTGAGTCAATGGAACATTGAGGAACATAACATCCTTCAAATCATCAGTTTCAAGAGCTCCTAACATCACTTGAAATAAAGTCCATGTTCAGGAATTGTGTAACTTGCTCTATTGACAGACATGTCCTGTATCATGATTGTAATCAACCTGGATCTACTCCCCCTCTTCCCCTGACTAGTGCCCCTCTGGAAGACAGAAGGAGGACATTCATGCAATGATTGCCAAGCACATCTTCAATTATGCAAATAACCTAGATCATAATACTACTAGGTTTACAGTGTCTGTCAGCAACCAATTGGCTGCATATGAGTTTCATCTTTAAATCTTTTGCATACTTTCCTAACTTTCCATTTGATCTACTAGCATGAAGTGTGACTATCAGAAATGACATGGCCAGCTCAAACAAACCAGTGCTAGCATTCATTCTGATGATCCTAATCCAAATCTAATGAGTATGTATATCTAATACTGACTCTTTGTATTCCTTGTTATAATGTGATTTATCTAATAGGTTTAATTCAATTTAAATTTCCACACTACAACAACCTTAATGCAATCTAGTGTAGGATTCCAAGTCAATGATGGTGTTTGTCAGCTATCCAATGCATCGCATCTTAGGTAGGATGGTGGACTTGGAGATGCTGTGCTGTCAGCTGCCATTATCAGCAATTATGTTACTGGAGTATGAGTGTATGGTTCAACTACACAGCATATTGTTAATGATTTCTCCAGTACCATTCAGGATGGTACTCTGATTGGTATGCTGCATTCCAGTCCAGGGTTGTCAACTAAGGTATTTGGCAAGACAAGAATGCCATCTGCAGACTCCAGGTCCACCTTTTGTCAACAAACTCCTTATGCATAACCATCACATTTCACTCATTTCTCCACTGGCACCAGCCTTTCCTCTGGTGCACCCTTCCTGCTGGGTCCCAGCTCTGTCCTCATTCCTGCTGGCAACAAAGCTGTCTCCACTTCTGCACATGTCAAGAATAACTTACTTGAAAGCTTGGTAACTTCATGTGGAAGACTGAGGGCCACATCAAGAACAAGGACGACCAGTGCACCTGTTGTTATGTCATAAAACTGAACTATGCCATTTGAGACAAAGAGCTTAAGATTCAACATGCCCAGATGGCTGAGGGATGGGCTAATATTGGGAGGACATCAAGCAGAAGAACACCGAGGAAAACTGCATTGCTCAATAGGTGGAGATGCTGCAATTATAGATCTTGCCAAAAGAAATGCGGCAAAAAACCCAATCCTCATCAGGTGGATCCCACAACTGATTTATCTCTTTTGTCATGCAATGCAGGTCATTGCCACTGTCCAGTCACTGTGCCTGCACATCACCTGCCCTGCCATGGTCTCTCTTACTGCTGCTGCCACTGAATCTCTCTTGTTGCTATCACTACCATTGCTGGGTCTCTTTTGTTGTCACCACTGCCACCATTGGATCTCTCTTGTTGCTGTTGCTACTGCCAAATCTCTCTTCAAGTTGTTGTGGCTGCCATCCCCCAGTCTCTCTTGTTGCTACCATCAGGTTTTTTCATTCTTGCTATTGCCCAATTCTCTCATTGCTGCCACTACCATGTCTCTCCTATCACTGCCACTAGCATTGCCAAATTCTTTTTGTTGCTGCTGCCTACCAGTGACACTGGCATGAACTTTGAGTTATTGTACATTGCCACAAGTACTATATTTGACAATTGAGGATACAGGTATCTTTCTGCTTATTATTCCAGATGTGTAACCAAATGTGCCATTAGGTCTGCCTGAAATATTTGGCCCTCCAGGTTGTATGATGACATGTCATTCTTTATCTTACTCATCTCTTTTCCATCATGATTCAATGCTTACACATTCATGTTCTCATCTCCTCCTGTAATAGTTTTCCTTATTTAGTTGGTGATCCATGTGCATTTACTCTACTACAAGTAAAGCCCTGCTGTAGTATTAGTTTCTCATTCTAGATCTACACAATTCAACATTACTCAGGCTTAGTCTCCCCAAGGCTTATATGGTTAAGTCTTGAGTATAGTTGTTCATGCCTACTATCAAGTGGTGCTCCTCTTTGCCTTTGCTGGGTCTGGGTGACATAGTGTAACATCTATAAAGGAGAAGAGTAGGATTAGCAAGAGCTCCTACTATGTTACAAATAACTGGAGCAATCACATCCCTAATGCCTTCCTTTATCATAAGGTTGATTACATCATTATTGTGATGAACATGTTCAATGTTGAGCATTTTGCTTGAACTCTTCTCTTTTGGCTTCAGCTATTCTGGCTGCCCCTTGTTCCTTTTGTGCTTTGGCCTGAAGCCATTCATGCACTATAGGGGGAACTGGGTTCCTTTTTCTGTTCCATTGTCCCTTTGGGAGATTTGAATCAATGGGAGGAAGAGCTACCTTCAATGCTTTTCTTTGGAGATAGGGATCTGCTTGCAAATAAGATGGTGGATCAAAAAGAATATCATGCATTTTGAGATTGTTTCTACTCACTACATAAAGAGGTGGATTGATATGATCTGGCTTGGTGCTATCTGCATTGGAAATCATCTGATAAGTCAAAAAATACAAAATGTTAGCAATCCTGATCTGTATTCCAACATGGTGATGTTTGCCAATGGAAAGATAGTACATTGAGAACACAAAAGTATGTCCCATTAGTACAATGAGTAACTAGTGAGACTAGTACTTGTTCAACCATGGTTGCATTAAGATATAGACCAGGAAGTTGAGCATAAGTCACTGTGGACTCAACCCTTTAGATATAGTGAACTTAAAAGCAGAATGGCATCATGAGAATATATGCATATAAATCC
This sequence comes from Tylopilus intermedius, assembly GCA_038091255.1. Classification (NCBI taxonomy): domain Eukaryota; kingdom Fungi; phylum Basidiomycota; class Agaricomycetes; order Boletales; family Boletaceae; genus Tylopilus; species Tylopilus intermedius. The sequence goes on along the minus strand of JBBPOD010000063.1, from coordinate 21,265 downwards.
TTAGCTATCAGGACTCATTTATTGAGGTCAAGATCAGATGAGTTACAAGGAAGTATTGGCAAGGGATATATATAATGCAATAATTGGGGCTGTAATGATACAATTCTATTTGAGGTACTATAATGCTAAAAAATGTAAGATATGAAGAACAACACTTACACCATGTGCCTTCAGTGTCAAATATTTCTGAACTAATCTGGATCATAGGAAACATAGAAGGTGAAAGTTCTGAATGGAAGTGACAATAGTATGGCAAAGAAAAAGATGGGAAAGAATGTGGAAACAAATAGAAAGCAATCCTATTGGAGTACATGGTGACCCAATCAGGATAGAAGAACAGTGAGAGAGTAAAAGACAATCCGGCCAGAGGTTGATCTGAACTAAAGCAGAAGGTGTTGGACAGTAATAATACTGACAACCAACAAAGAAGCAATTCTGTACATAGGCAGGAGACCTTAACATGCAGACAGAAAGATGTCTATTCAGTCCTAAGGACAGAGCTTTATAGTCTGGGCATACCCAAGACTGTACAGTTATACATTAGAAATAGTAGTGAAGGAAAGCTTCCAGGGTGCTCACTGTCCTTGTGAAGTGTCAGAAAATACTCTCTAGCAATGTGAAAGGTGCCTAGAGCTGTAACTAGAACAAAGAATAGTCATAGAGAGGTCAAATGAAAGAGAAATCAACTAATCTGAGTCAATCCAACTGTGCAGACACAAATGTACTCAGATACACTTGGATTTCATCAGATGGACATCAGGAAGGTTTAGAACTGTTGCATAACACTTGTGAATGATCTGAAAACCTGCAAAAATGAACTATACAACCATAGAGTGTGTCAAGCTCATACAGCAATTACAAAGTGACTGTCCTTGCAATGCATGGGTACATTGGTCAACATGGGCACAGCTGTCCTTATCTTGCTTAACACACCACTTTGACCATTTGTTTCACATACTATCACATTTCATGTGCTATTAGAAATTGAGATGTCTTAACATTGGATTAATGGTGCTCTACACATATTGTACAGTGTTCTTACTGGACATAGAGTTTTTCAGTTACCCCATCCACCTTCATTTATCACCTCAAGGATAGCAACAATTAGCATCCTATGTGGTTTTGTGGGTCTTGCTTGCCTAACTCACTTATCAATGAGCTGGGCCATAGGCTGGTCCTACACTTCCAACTCTCCAACAATTTCTGGCCAAGTCATTTAGCACCATTCTTATCCAGTGATATCAGGAACATTACTTACTCTCTGATGTTAAGGTGAATCTCTAAAAGTGGGAGCTACTGGATAGGTGAATTAGCATGTGTGTTGGAGAAAAAGAATGGAGTGGAAGGTATTGTGAAAGCAAGAAGAAGATCCATACTAACAAGATTGGTACCTACATTAGATCACTCAGAATGTCAGTGAGTACATGAGGAAAAGAGGAGGTACCTTTAAATTAGAGTTGGTATTTCACAGTATTTCTATCTATTTGGGCTTTTCTAAGAGATCATTAAAAAAAAGGAGAATAAGATACCTCGATAAGTTTCCAATGCCACTAACATGGGAGGTGGCAATGAGGTGACTTGATAGACACAGAATCTAAGAGCAGTTCTTAGCATGATACAAAGCAAGATTTTTCCTTGGATCTCTTTGAGTTCATTTCTTAAAAGTATGCCATTTATTTTTCTTAGTAACTAATTTTGTTTCACACTAAGAACCACTTTTAGATTCTGTGTCTATTGAGTTGCCCTAACAGTTGCCACCTCAGATGTAAGTAGGGTTGAAAACTCATAGAAGTGTATCATTTTTCATGTTGTAGATTTCTCTTGTGATGTTCTTCTTACTTATACCTTATTCCTATCATTCTGGCTCAATATCATGGCCATAGCCCACACTTGGACTGCAGGTACTTGTATTCCACTGTTAAGTGCATTTTTTACAATCTACCTCTAGCTTCCTAAGTTCCCTTGTTGTTAAGGCTATATACCATGTTGAGTAATGGGTCAGTTATGTATACCTTGCCCAATATGTTGTTTATTTCTAAGCTGCAAGTCAACAAAGAGGAACTCCATATTGAATCAGTAGTATTCTATTTTAAATATTCCATTACTAAGCTATTCAATCAGATTAAGAAGAAAGACCTAGACTCTTTTTATTTTTCTTATGATTATGCTATACATACCTTGTATTATTACCAGCTATCACTCCTCTATAATATTATTAATTAGAGTCCATATGGCTATTGAATAATATACATACATGACCCTTCTATTATATTCTAGAAGGTTTTCTTTCTATAGTAGTTACAATACATACAAATATACTGTAAAGGTACATATTGACCCTTAAAATACTGATTGTATGTTACCAAAGCTTAAGAGACATTCCAAGATCATAGAAACTTATAACAATAGCTCTGAATATGACAATGGTGTGTTATTTGCAGTGCAGACATTTCTGACATACCATTTCATTTAAAATTGGATATTACAATGCAATCAGATAAGCTTTGGGAGAATAAAAGTGACCTATACTTTTCTATGCCAATTACTAACATATCTGCCATGGGTTTTGGCAACTCCATTGACTCCATCTCATGTTCAAGAATCCTATGTAGCACTCTACATCAGGAAGATTATTATGTACTTTGTTTAATCCTATCACCCAGCTTGCTGCTATATATAGTGTCATGTCAGGATTCAATCAGATGAATACATATAGCATCTGCCTCAATCTCAGACTGTTGAGCATTTTCCTTTTCAGAAAGTAAAAACTGTATCTTTTCAGACATGCTATATCATTCAGGCTTATGTTTCAACTTGTCTTGTTAGTGTTGCACTGCCAGTTCTAAAAATATAGCCAGAGAGCTTAAAATATAACATTCATAAAGTACCTATGAATATACTCCTTGATAACAAAATGTTCAAAATTGTTGATCAGGTATGTATTTTGTCCTGCCAAACAACCAAGCTAATTCCAAACATTGTATAGCTGTGGTGTATTCCTCCTTATTGGTGTGGGAACAACAATCCCAAGTGGGATATAAGAAATAGGTGCGAATGTGAACACGATAGAAGTGTCCTATGGGTCCTCTATTGGTTGTATGATGGAGAAGGGGTAGACAGCACCTTTCTGGACACTGCAAGAACAATCCAGACTAATCTGGATCACAGGAAACATGGAAGCAGAAGTTCCAGATGGAAATGACAAAGGAAAGGATGGAAAATGACATGAAACCAAATGGAAAGCGATCCTATTGGGATATACGGCGACCCAACCAGGATGGAAGGAATGCAAAAGGAAGAAAGACAATCCAGCCAGAGGTTGACCCGGACTGAAGCAGAAGGTGTTGGACAGCAAAGATGCCAACAACCAACAAAGAAGTGATCCTGCACATGGGCAGGAGACCTTAACATGAAGTTCGAAAGATGTTTATTTGGTCCTAAGGACAGGGTTTTATAGTCTGGGCATACCCTTGACTGTACAGCCACACATTGGAAATGGTAATGAAGAAAAACTTCCAGGGCACTCAATGTTCCTGCAAAGTGTTAGAAAATACTCTCTAGTGATGCGAATGGTGCCTAGGACTGTAACCGGAACAAAGGATAGTTACAAGAAAGGACAAATGAAAGAGAAATCCACCAATCTGGGTCAGTCCGACCATGGGAAAATACTGGACCCAGACATGGACAGACTTGGACAGACTCAAACAGACTCAGACTACATTGAATGGACATCAGGAATGTTCAGGACTGTTGCATGACACTTGAGGATGATCTGGAAACCTGCAGAAAGGGGCTATACAACTGTAGAGAGCATCAAGCTCCTACATTGGCCAAGACATTAGAGAAGGCATTGAGGGGGTTAGGGTTGGGAAGGGAGACAGAGATGGGAGGATTGAGAATGAGGGGGCTAGAGGCAGCAGGGGAGGAGTGGAAGGATGTGGAAGAATGTGGAAGGGGAGGTACAGTGGAACTACAACTACAGCAAGTCTTTACTTATATGTAAGGAAAATGTGCATAGATCACAACTAAATGAGGAGAATATGATGAGAGAGGACACATAAGCATCAAACAAGGAAGAATATAATAGAAGGATGACATGTAAGCATGGAAAGGAAAAGAATATAATGGAACAAATAGGAATTGATGAAGAAATGGTATGACTCTAGGACCTATCACAGGTCAAGAAATATATTCCAATGACAAGATAAGAGAGAAAAGGAAACAAGTGCCCATGGTTTGTCCATATCACAACACAAAGGAGGATGGTGAATTGCCTGAATGTGTGGTGGACATTGGGATTTGCTTGCATGTATGATGCTAGGATTTGGGCATGATTGCAGAGGTAGATAAAGAATATGTCACTTGCCCATTGTCCTTTGACTTTGACCACTTTGAAGGGTATGTTGTGGAGGAGGTATTTGAGAGTGGACCCAATGCAGATGTCATGGCCCTTGGGAAGTGAAAGGCTTGCTTGTTTGATGGTATTGTCAAGCATTTTGAGAAACTGCCAGTGCTGCAGGTGAGGGGTTTGTGGCTGCTTTTCATTCTGTAGGCAAAGAGGTGGGCATTGCTTGGGGGATTGTTAACACAATAGTGGTTGAGCAGGGCATTGAGGGGGTTGAAAGGGCCATCCTGCTTTGCCCAGTTTATGTCTTTGCCCAAGAGAGCAGATTTGGTGTGGGAAAGGCAGAAGTTCATGATTTTGAGGCCATTGCAGTTCCTCTGCACTGACATGTGATTGCAAGTGACATAGAGGGTGGGGTTGAGGGTGTTGAGCTTCAGGACAGTGAATTTGCCTGTGTGGGCCATGGTGAAGAAAAGGGTGATGAGGAAAGCAAAGATTGCAGCATTAATGGGAAAATTTAGGAAGAGTTGCTCCCAGATTTTTATAATAGTGTCTACTAGATGGAGGTTTCCATAAAAAGAACTATTTCCTCAAAGGAAATGAAGTTTTTTAGATAATCAAGGCTCAAGAATAAACCCAAGGTCAAAAGCTTTAAGAGGTTTCTAAATAAGCTAGCATATGGATTCACAAATACTAGCTTAGGAAATACATGGGTAGTGATAATGGGTTTAAGTAAGTAAAGTGATGGTGCACAGACCAGGCTGTAGATAGAAGGTGAAGTAAACAAGGGAAAATAGGTTAAATGTTGTAAGATTTGGAGAGCAAATAAAAACAGAGTTAGAAATCATATGACATGGTGGCCAAATCACTGGTCAAGAAAATGCAAGACATTCTTGATAGATAATGGTACTAGTTCTGAGTCTTTGAACTTTGTGTAAAAACTCATGTGCTTTCCATAGTATATCTTTTTGCTTTGAATGTTCTTCAATTGTATCATTGTATTTTTGTCTATCTTGACAGCATTGAAACATGTGTGAGACATCTCTCTCCTTGTATGATAAGATATGCCATGAGCTGTGAAATAACCAGTATTAGCTTTCACTTATGAAGTGTGTGACATATTAACTAGAACTGCTGATGGGAGAAAACATCATGTTGTAAAATTGTGCTACTAGTAGCTTGAAGTGGGAAGATATTAAATAGTAATGTTTGGCATGCCAGTGTATCATCACCTCCATGATATCTTTTGTGTAACCAAATGATAGGAACTTATAATGTTGGTATGATGTTCTTGGGCATATAGAAAGTGAGTTGTGCATTGATAACACACTCTTTCAATGGCTTTGCTTGAAGCATATTGTATTTTATCACAAGACTTTCTTTGAAAGACTCTTAGTATGAGCTTTATGCTAGAAATATATCTTAACAATGATGTTGTAATTTAAGATAGATGCTCATTAGTGAATCATGTACAAAATAGATTGAGAAAGTTTTGTGTGACTTGGATTCAAACATAAACTCAATGCAATTATAAAGAATGACAATCCATTGATCTTCATATAGCAGTTTTGACTGGACATGCTCTCTTTTTGGCTTCAAATTTGTGTTGAACCAGGTGATGTCATTCTTGGTCAGATCTTCAAAGTTCCTTTGTAGGAAAGATTTTTGCAGGTGAGATTTCTTTATCATGAGGAGATATTTCTGCTTTTTGTTTTAAGATTGTAAAAGCCTCTTTAGTGCAGCAAGGCAATGCTACCCATTTGCAGCAGATATCATCAACTTGTTGGGTCCTATATATTTCAATAGCAGAAGTTTTTCTCCATCATTGAGTTCTGTAGAGTATGTATCTTTGTCAAAGTGAGTAGGATTGATGACTAGTGGTATCATGTAGTTTGGGTGAAAATGGGTACATCCCTTGATAATGAATGATATATAGAGTTTCTTCACTTCATTGTTATTGATGGAACACATTTTCCATTTGCTGAACTTGATGTTTTTCTTTTTCTATCAATAATATCAAAATGTTCATACCTATAATTGCATTCTTCGTCATTGCATCTGATAAGCTTGTTCATCTTGATAACTTCATCATCAATGGCAGCAATAGCCATTTTCTTCAATTGATCAAGCATGAATCTGTCTTTCATCTTTCCTTGACAAATAAACAGCATAACTGGTAGCCCATTGTTGAAATGTGCAACTTCCTGTAAACCCAATAACCATTCTCTGTCATCCTGCAAAAAACCAGTGACAACATGCCTCTTTGAAGGAATCATAGAGATGGCCATTAACAGTACAGAGATATTCATAGGAGGTAGCACCCATGAGAAAGATTATCAATTCTAATCCATTTATGTGTAATAAGTAATCTCACTTTTAACTATAGTAAGCAAAAGATGCAAGTAAAATCCCTCTTCAGCAGTGATAGGAATGAAATACATGCATCCAATGGCTTTGTATCTTTGATGAACCTTCCATACAGCAGATGATGTCTGATCTGTTAGGAAAATCATCAATATTATAAGCTCAGAGAGGGATAAAGAGTTTGATGAGAAGGTATTGCCATCACCTGGCAAGATCTCAATATCTGGCTTGCAATCAACTGCATATTTGAACCAAACCTATGTATTATATCACCAAAAGATACTTTTTAATCAGACATAGTACAGTTTGGACATGATGATTCTAAACAACCTGACCAGCAAGTGGTCCATCATGGATATACATTTGAATAAATTCTTTAGTGTGCTACACAAGACAGTTACACTGGTTAAACTGTCACTATCAAGTGTCAATCTGCTGAAGGACAATGACCTCATACAGGAAGCATACACATATGCAATCAATTCATTCAATGTTTCTTATCCATTTCATCAGTTAGCATTATTGTGAGGATTATTTTAACTAGTCTTGCTCCAATTGTTTATATTGATCACAAATGGAAAGACTCTAAAACAATGCCATTTTCCCCAGACCAGCTGACTCAATTTGTCAAAAGTTTTTGCTGGAAAATCCAACTGAACCAAAAGGGAAGCAAGGATAGGGTTAGATCTATCATGATGGTGATATCATTCATGATTTTGTATCTTTCCAATCTGAAAGCAATCTGAAAAAAATATCAGCATAACTGGAGAAGCATCATATAACTTACTATGTAATTTCACATGCTTATTTATGTTACTTGAAGCATAGATCACACCTCTCACACTATGTTGAAAGGCTTGACAAAACCTTTGACATTGTGCATTCTGAGATCTGCATAATGAAAGAGTGATATTGTCACTATCAGTGGTAAAGATATCCATATTCTGCATAAAGACATCATGACATACATTTGGAACAATGCTACCTATGGATCTTATGATGCCATCATTTGGTAGTTGGGGCATCATATGGCTGAAATATTGGGGTCTAATAGCTTCCTGACCAAGCATCCAAGTATATCCAGATTTTATGAAGAAGAAGTGGTCAATAATGGCATGAAAAGGGTTAATGTGTTAATGTAGATGAAGATTGCACAGACACAGAACAATGTGTGAATGTAAAGAAAAGATGTACATAACTCTAGTGTATTCAGGGATCAACATGGATTGTATACTAGACAATATATTTCAAATAACTTCAAACCCTATAAAAGGGAATACTGTTAGGACTATGCAATTCTCTGGATCAAACTTTGGAGCTCTGGAGTTGCAGACGTAATGGGACTTCAGGTTTAACTTATGTGCTGCCCTCTTGCTAGGTTGTGTGTCCCAGATTTAAGAGAGAAGATCAGAGATCAGAGAGTCAGAAATGATTAGAGATCAGGAGAATATATCAATATTGATAAGGTAGCCCTCAGACAGATCCATCCAACATCACATGCCATGACATTGCCATGACATCAAAGGATAGGTCTTTGCTGAACGTGCCAACTATATTGAAACACAGCAATACCCTTTTGGCAGAACCTATTGAGGCCTGAGACTCACAGTTGGAGTATTGGCTTCATGCTAAAAGCTTGATGGGCATCAAAAAATATCCATAGACAATCCAACCATTCAATTTTGTCTCTTTTATCGATCAACAAAATGTGCATTTGAATATACTCAAAATTTTGTTGATTACAAATTTTGTGAATATATCATCAATGAGTTTTCTATACATTTTCTTTGCTTGTCACGCTTGAAAGGCAAACAATCATATGATGTTGGATGGATCTGTCTGAGGGCTATCTTAATGAAGCTAAAGCTAAGTACATAAAGTCTACACTTTATATACTATGGAGTTACATAGGATTACTAACAGAGTTCATCACATTACTAAATGATTGGTAACACAGAACAGAGATAAGTAATACAGAAAGGAAGAGAGACATAGCCAGAGCTGTGCTCCTAAGTGCAGGTTTAGATAATTACAAAGTGGATCTAATACAAATGGAGATTGGAGGAAATGTAAGTGAAACAGAAGATATGAAAATGTAACATAACGGCAGTCCAGAGGTTGGAGGTGAACTTCTGAATGAGATTTCATTGGAGTTCAAGATGTGAGTACTGGAGATGGTTCTGGAGGGTCAGAGTTGGAATGGTATATAACAAATACACATGTTTGTTATGTCTATAATAAGTTTTAATTAATGTACTGTTTTGGCTAATGTTGGACAATGACCATGATGAAAGGGAAAACAATTATTGTAAATGTGGGTTGGTTATGGCTATTCAGTATGAAAGATCAATAAGTTATGTGAGAATGATGTGGGAAAAAGCTTATAACACTGGCATCTAACACCTGTTTCAGCTGTTTTGAGTAATTTGGATGTTTTGTATACTTCACTTTTGCCATGTGAGATTCTTTTTTTGTTCATATGTGGTAAGTCCTTTGTCCATTAGATAGCATGGTTACACAGCCACAATATGATCTTGCCTTTTTCATTGTACTTCACATCACATACTCTCCATTCCTGCTCACAGAAATTCTAAAAAATTCCAAAAGAATTTGCTATTGCTTAGAAATCATTACTTTTATGAGTTTATGATCATAGAATCAATATTCCTTCTTGAGTTGATAATTGATTGTGTACTGATAAGAGATTCTTTTTGTTGACACAAGATATGTACATATGTTTCTTTTCACTTGTGGACTGATATAAATTGTTATCCAGGCTATTGGAAGCTGTGAGCATCCAGCATTGTTACTATACATTACAATTTGGGTGAGTCTGTTATATATTTCATGAGTTATGCATTCAATGGACTGATTGTGATATGGTAAGAGATCCCAAGCCTTTAATTGAAAAGTTTAGGTGCTGGTATGAATATAATACATTCACTCATTTATAGGCTAACTTTATACATCATTATTGGTCCATTTACAGTTTTGGGACAAAGTGGAAGTGGAAGTCCTATAAGCAAATCTTGTGCATAGATCATGCAAAATACATTGTGACCATGAGAGATTAAATCTTTGATAATGTCATGAAAAGTATATCAATGCATAGGTAGACATCTGGTAAAATTGTTCATGTGAGTGTGATCAGCATATGTCCTTAGAACAATTGCAATCCATATTTTCTCCTGTCTCTGTGAATCAACAAGCATCATTCTATTTTGAAGATCAAATGGAACATATGATAACCTGTATACTATCAAAATCATATGGAGGTCAGAAAGATTCACTATTTTTTATTTTTCCTCCCATCCAATTCCTTTTATACTATAGGATCAGTTAGCTCCTATCAATACCTAATTGATCACAAATTCTTAGATTTTTCCCAACTTTTCCTATTGAAATATGACCCATACCTTCATATTATGTACATGGACTGTTATGATATGGATTACTGTGGGCAATTGTTTCTTTTCTTGCTGCTTTGTTATCTTGGACTTCATTCCTTGACCTGTGCCAGGTCTCAAGTCGCACATTATTCATTGCCAATTCCCATTAGCTCTTCAGATCGTACGATGCTTATCTCTGACATTCTTGGACTAGACTGTGATGTCATCGTTTACTTGACCGCCCCTTATGCTTATCGCTTACACGTCCATGACACGATTGTTCCATTATGTTCTTCCTCCTTCTACGCTTATGCGTCATCTTCATGATCACTTTCCTATTAGGTGTTCTCTCCTTATTTAGACATGGTCTGTGCACATCTACCTTACATATAAGTAGACCTCCGCTGTATTAGCATTCCTCATTCTAGATCTACGCAATTCACTGTTGCTTAGGCTTAGCTTCATCCAAGGCCTGATTCCCTCAGTCCTTGAGTAGTCACAGTCGTTCATGCCTACTATCAAGTGGCACTCTCTTTGTCTGCTAGTCTAGTCAACATAGTGTAACAAAAGATCTAGAATGTCCATACACCCCAGCCGTTGTTGCTGTCAGACACACCCTCACCATTACGGACCCTCTACCCTATTGGGAAGATACCGTCCGCGCTGCTTATAAAGCCAAGCAAGCCCTCCATACTGGCGACCCCAAGGAAACCAGGTTCCGAAAAACCCCTTCTCAAGTTCTAGCATTCCTCTGATTCTCCCCTTCTTCCTCATCCCCTTCCTCATCCCAATCATCCCTTGCCCCTTCCAGCCCACTCACCCTCCAACCCCCCATCACTGTTAACCTCCCCAAAGATGACAACTTCTCCAGTGTCTATGCTGATGAAGAAGATTTCCAAACTGCCAGAGGCTCTCCTATCCCTGAGGATTTCCCTCTCCCTGCAGACGACCTCTCCTATGGAGTTCTTCCCATCCCCAAGTCAGGACCCTTCCCTACTGGATACCACATTGGATACTTCTCCAATCACCCCTACCTCTTTCCCAACAACCCCCAACCCTTCCCAGACTACCCACAACCTGATCCTCCTCCTGACCCTATCCCTCCTCCTCCACCTCCTGTAAACGTCATGGCTGACTCGGACGCTCATGCTAGAGAATACAAAGCCGGTCTCCCCGAACACTTTTTGGGCAAAAACAAGGATGCCAGACGATGGATCCTAGCCATGGAGGCATACTTCCTGCTAAACCATGATATATACACTGGGAGCGAGTATACTAAAATGCTCGTAACCCTGAATAAGATGAGTAAAGGTCTTGGTGGTTCCTTTGCTGAAGGATGGTACAACAAGATTTCGCAAGTTATCGCTCCCCACCACAGATGCTTCCGTGGGCTTCCCGGAGTTAAAGAAAGGCTTCCTAGCCACATTCTACCCTGCTGACATTAAGACGCAAGCCTGAGAAAAGCTTGAAATGCTTTGAATGAGCTCACGAGACAAAGACCTCACCACTGCTTATTCTACCTTTGTACAAGAGTTCAAAACTGCCACTGGAAAGACCAGCCTTGAACCTAATGACCTGATGCTCAGAGAGTATTTCCTCCGAGGTCTCCATCCCTCCATTTCTACCATGTGCTTATTCCAACCCACTGTTCCTGTTACCCTTGAGAATTGGCTGAAGGACACTTCCAAATTCCATGGCCAATTACTTTGCATCAAAGGCCTTCACAACAGGGTTCACAGGCGAGGAAGTAGCAATTTGGTGATGCCAATGCGAAAGTCCCCCGGGGATCGATGTTGTCGATGTCGATGCGGTCTCCCTCTCCCTTGCAAACCACACCAAGCACATTCAAAAAAAGCACTGCTTTATCTGCCATAGAATTGGTTGTTTCACAAGAACCCATAAGAAAGACCAGGACGATACCAGGAAGAAATCCTCTCACCCTTGAAGTGTGTAAGGAGTTCATCGATCATGATAAGCACCTTAAGAGTGGGAAGATCTCTCCTTTGAAGTCTCCTCAAGCATCACCCTTCTTCTTCGTCAATAAGAAGGATGGCAGGCTCTGTCCCTGTCAGGATTATCACTACCTAAACTCCCATACTGTCAAAAATGCCTACCCTCTTCCCCATATCCAGGATCTAACTGACAAGCTCAAAGGGTCAAAGATCTTTACCAAGTTCAATGTATGATGGGGATACAACAACATCCTCATTAAACCTGAAGACCGTTGGAAAGCTGCGTTCATCACCCCGTTTGGTCTGTTCAAACCAAACATTATGTTCTTCGGACTTTGCAGTTCCCCTCCTACCTTTCAGGCATTGATGAATTACATCTTCGCTGACTATATTGCGGAAGGATGGCTCATCATCTACATGGACGACATACTCATTCACTCCAAAACCTCTGAGCTCGATGCTGACCATATGGCTTGAGTTCTCTAGCAACTCTGGGAGAACAAGATGCATCTCAAACTCTCCAAATGTGTCTTTGGTGCTGACAAGGTCGAGTACCTTGGCATGATCTTAGCCGAAGATCAGATGAAACTAGACCCCGGCAAGCTCGCCACCATCTCAAAATAGGAACCACCCCATTCTGTCAAAGCTGTTTGGTCATTCCTGGGTTTCTGTAACTTCTATAGGAAGTTCATCCCCGACTTCTCCCTCATCACTGGTCCCCTCAGGCTTCACGATCTAACCAAGAAGGCAATGGCCTGGAACTGGATGGCACCATGCGATGCTGCCTTCCTCCAGTTGAAGGAAGCTTTCCTCTGAGAGCTGGTCCTCATCCCTGATGTCGCCAAACCCTTCACTGTCATGACAGATGCCTCTCTCACCACTACTGGAGGAGTCCTTATGCAGGCTGATTCTAACGGAGAACTCCACCCATGCATGTTCTTCTCCAAAACCTTTCCCCCGCCGAGCGCAACTATGACATCTATGACCACAAACTCCTTGGAGTTATCCACACCCTCAAAGAATGGAAGCAGTATCTTTGCGGTACCAACATCCCCATTACCATGATCATGGATCACAAGAATCTTACCTACTTCCAGGACACTCACAAACTTTCCCATCGCCAAGCCCGCTGGAAGATGTTCCTCCAGGATTTTGACTTTCATTTTGACCATTGGCTGGGTTCGGCCATGGGTCCCGCCGACACTCTCTTTTGGAAGGATTCCATCAACTCCACGGACAATGCGGATGTCATCCTTCTACCCGACGATATCTTCGCTCGTTCTCTTGACCTCCACATCATGGTGTAGTAATGGTGATCCTTTGTGGGGATGCAAGAAAGGGGTGCAAGTGCGGACACAATGAAAGCGTCTGAGGGTTTGTATGATATGAAAGAAGTGGGCAATGCTACTCCAGACACTATAAAGTGGATCCAAAGTGATGGGGGAGCAGGAAGTAGTCTGGACTGAAGTGGATCTGGAGCAGATGGGGGATGGATTGACATGGATGGCAAGCAGAGAGATGACTGGGTTGAGACCTAGGTCGGCAAGAAGAGGACAAGAGAAGGATGAAGGAAAAACAGAGGTTCTGGACCTAACGAAGTCCAAACTAGAGAGAGACGACTGAGGATGACACACAGGTCATTTGCAAGCGACTGAGAATGAACCTGCACATGGTGTAGGAGCTCGACACTCTCTACGGTTGTATAGCCCCTTTCTGCAGGTTTCCAAATCATCCTCAAGTGTCATGAAACAGTCCTGAACATTCCTGATGTCCATCTGATGCAGTCCAAGTCTGTCCGAGTCTGTTCGTGTCCGGGTCCGGTATTTTCCCATGGTTGGACTGACCCGGATTGGTGGATTCCTCTTTCATTTGTCCTCTCAAATTGTGACTATCCTTTGTTCTGGTTACAGTCCTAGGCACCGTTCACATCGCTAGAGAGTATTTTCTGACACTTCACAGGGACATTGAGCACCCTGGAAGTTTTTCTTTATTACCATTTCCAATGTATGGCTGTACAGTCAAGGGTATGCCCAGATTATAAAACCCTGTCCTTAGGACCAAATAAACATCTTTTGAACCTCATGTTAAGGTCTCCTGCCCATGTGCGGGATCACTTCTTCTTTGGTTGTTGGCATCCTTGCTGTCCAACACCTTCTGCTTCAGTCCGGGTCAACCTCTGGCCAGATTGTCTTTCTCCCTTTCATATTCCTTCCATCCTGGTTGGGTCGCTGTGTACCCCAATAGGATCACTTTCTGTTTGGTTCTGCTTCATTTCTCAACCTTTTCTTCGTCATTTCCATCCGGAACTTCCACTTCCATGTTTCCCGTGATCCGGATTAGTCTGGATTGTTCTCGCAGTGTCTGGAAAGTACCCCTTCTCTTTCATACAACCAACATCCAACCCACAGGACACTTCCATTGTGTTCACACTTGCACCCATTTCTTATATCCCACTTGGGATTGCCATTACTACAACTGGAGCCCACCGCGAGGGGTTCATTGTATCAACAAGGAGGCTTCATTTTCACTTCATTTTTCTTGCTCACCCTCTCGTCACTGACACAATCTGAAAGTCCCCCTCATCTCTAACCAAGCATGGCTGCATTCTTCTTGCCCATGCGAGGTTCGTCTTATGCCCCTCGGTTTGCAGGGAAGTCGGCCGAACTCGCCAGATTCTTTGACGACATCGAGATCCTTAGTAACCATGCCCGCCTCACTGTCACCAGGAAGATTCGTCTCACCATCCGCTACACCGACCTTGACAATGCAGAATTCTGGGAAACGCTTCCAGAAGCATCCGTCCCGGACTGGGATGTGTTCATCCTTGCCGGCAAAAAGTATTACCCCAGATGCAATGCAGCTAACCGATATTGCCATGCAGACCTCTCATGCATAGTTCAGGACTACTGGAACAGACCCATGTGCTCTCTAGACAACCTAGGGAAGTACAACCGAGCGTTCACCCAAGTATCTGCACCTCTCCTTACCGCAGATTGCTTATCCGTACATGAGTGCAATGCACTGTTTCTCAGTGGTTTCCCAGAGCCACTCTGTGACCATCTCTGACGGCGCTTGCAGATAGTGCATTCGGATGTACATCCGGATGATCCATATGGTATGCATGAGGTTGTGGAGGCCGCTAAGTTTCTTCTGACAGGCCGTTCCTTCCGTCCACAGCTGGTCATGCACTTCGCACAGACACTTTCATACTCATCAGCGCCCACCACTACTGACACCCCCAGGACTATCAACGAGTTCGTCAGCCTATCTGTTCCAGTTCCGTTGTGTCCAAACATTCCGGATGCACTGGGGATCATGGACATCGTGCCAGATGTCTTTGATCCACCAATCGTAGACAACAAAACCCTTCCCCCAATGCCGTACTCCGCTGACCCAGAGTTTAAGTCGTACTTAGATGCCACTTGGGCTGCATACAGAGCAGACCATGCTACAGAGGATCTGACCTCCCACTCTGCGATTATGGACGAAGCCCCCTCTCTCAAAACCATATCTGCTAACCAAGTACAGGTACTCTCCCTTTCTTCTGATCATACTGCCGTCACAGAGTGCTCGTCACCACTGACGGGCACAATTACGGACCAATCGCATCTCTCATCAGCTGTCACCTCCACTAATCTCGAAACCCCCCAAGTATCGTTCTCCTTTTTAGCACAACAGAGAAGCTGCACACTTCCATTACATTCGCTGCCCTCATCCCCCTCTCCATCCGGTTCTGGTCTTCTGGACAAACCAGACCAATATGTTGATCATGACAACAAGTCATCTTCCGTGTCGGATGGTGTCGCTGCTTATGGCACCATCACATCTCTTTCATCTCTGTTTCCCTTGTCACCCTCATGCTGCCGCTGTTCCTCAGGGTATTCGTCCCCACCTTCCCCCTCTTCGTCTTCCGTGCCCTTACCCTCATTCCCCTTCGTTGTGCTGTCATCCGGATCAGACCCATCGTCATCTGTGTTGATCATATGGGTCATGCGACCCATTTCATTTCATTTGCTGCAGGACGATCCCCATGCACCCATCAGGCAGTCGTTGGTTTACCCTCCGCATTCCAGGTATCTACACACTTCGCCATTGCTGAGATGACCAGGAGGTCATTGTTCAAAAGTCCCCCTCAGGAGAGAGTATGCACTCTCAGTTTCTGCATACAAACTTGCGTTTCTATTCGATTGTTTTCTTGATTTCAATCCGTGCAATCAGCGTTTTGCAGTAGTTCCATATTGTATCCATTGCTGCTAATCTTCCGTTATAGACATCTGCGCTGCATCCGCACAGTATGAACATACCCATTCAGGGTTTTGCATCTGTTCCATCCCGGTCTTTGTCCAGTTGTATTTGTTCCATCCCGGGATTAGTCTGGAGCTCGTTGCTCATCCACAGAAACAATATAATATTACAGAAAACAACCAGAACCAAAAGAGATCAGAGATCCACAAGAACAACATAGTCGTACCATATACTAGTAGCCATTACAAACTCGTTCATCTGTAATCCGCTGCTTGTTTCATTCGCAGAAACCAGATCCTTGTGTCCACATGCTGTGTAATGTATTCATTCTGCTCTTCAACCATGTATCAGGACACTATGCACATTCCATTAGATTCATTTCATCATCTGGTACAATCCAGTATCTGTGCCTATAGATCCGTGCAGGTGTAGACGCAGAAGCAGACTGAAGAAAACAACTCAAGCAGTAGCTCACATGATCCGTGTCATGGACAAGTTATACTTTGTCGTCACTCGCTGTTCTAAGCCTTTTCTGATCGTTTCATTTTGACTTAGGGATCACACACTGGACACTGACATGGATACACTGGCATGCAATGACATTACAGGACAAATACATGCGAAGACAAACTATCTACCGGACTAGGTGACCCCCAATCAGAATCCCAGCTGCACCTTCTGCCGATCCAGCTCATCCTGTTGAGCCGAGAAGAATGCCCCCACCACCAAGGCACACATCTCAATATCCTTGAAGTAGGAGCGGGTGGTGAGGAGCTTCCTCTCAAGTGCCAGCCTGAGGACCGTCCACTTCATGTCTTCAAGCGCCTGTGTTGTGACAACCAGACCGTTTGATGTCTTCACCCTCTTCTGGGGCACGTTGTCATCTTCATCATTGTCAATCAGTTCGGGGGACGACTCCCGACCCTTCTGGATGCGTCAAGTGGGCTTCGACAACGAGGCCACGGTGTTCTTGTGCACCAGGATCACAACCCACATCGTAGGATGAACTACACATCCAGTTAGTTCCAGAAGCAGACAAAACAAATCTGAGACGTACCCGGTTCCTTTCCTTTGGGCTCAGGCTTGACGGCCTTCCCTTTTCCCCTCCCTTGTGACTTGCAGCACTTGATCTGTTTGTGAGTGCACTTGTTGCATGACTAGCTGACCGGACCTCTGCATTCAAGGTCGAACCTCTCGCACCCTTCGCAGCATACCTTGTGTATGATGGTGAGCAGTTCCTTCTTTGTAACAGGAGGAGCCTCGAGGAACTAGAGGTTGTCCTTGCCTTCGCTGTCCTTCTTGCTGTCGTTGCCAGCTGCATCGTCCTTCTTGTTGTCCTTGTCCTCATCGTCGCTTTCCACAACCTTCTGGGCAGAGCGCTACAACGCGTTAACCATCCATCCCAACGAAACCACATCAACCACTTACCTTCCGTTTGCGATCCATTGTCAATGCTGTTGCCACATCAGACGTCTTCGTTGTACTTGCTGTACTCACCACGCGAGGTTCTTCCGGCTGACTGAGCAGACCGTTGGGGACGAAGCGCATGAGCACTGTTTCGCCTGATGGTCCAGGTGTCTTCATTGGCAAGCTCCTTGCAAGCTCAGCCTGAGTCGCAGCAAGGAGTCGCTGCTTCTCATCCTTGCATGCCTTTGCCTCTGTCTTCCACCGGTTCACTGTCGATGTGGCCTTGCACATCGCTTCCACAAGTGCAGGCTTGAGATGGGTGTCGAGCCCGAGCTGTTGAGCTGAGAGGAGCACTGACTTGGAATGGAGGCAAGGCTAGTACCTGGATCAGTAACGCGACCGGAATATGAGAAGCACACCATGCACCATGAGCCCCACTGGCAGCCACTCCTTTGACCAGTTGTCCTTCTCCTCTTGCAGTTCCTCCTTGTTGTTGGGAACCGAGAGAGCTGTTGCCTTGACCCGTTCCTTTGTGTCTTCAAGTTCCTTCTGGGCGGTGTCAAGCCATTGATCCATGCCGGATTGTTGCACAAAAGCAAGGACTCAATTGTTGAGGGAGGCTGTAGACATGTTTAGCAAGGATAGTCATTGTGGATGAGAAGTGAAGAGAAGTGGCAGATAAGGTGTGGACCTTGGAGTTATGAGGACACATCGTCCGCATTTCAAACTCAGCCACGTCTTGGATCATGTGACTGACTGAGGACAGTCAGTATTCAAAGTCCCCCTCAGGTGTAGGAGCTTGATGCTCTCTATGGTTATATACACCCTTTTTGCAGCTTTTCAAATCCGGGGTTCATCATCATCAAGAGTCATCTCCACTGGCAGGTCCATGTCTATCCATGGTGCGATCCAGGTCAGTCTGTTGTATCCATGTCCAGTCCATGTCATCTGTCTTGGTCCGGGTCCGCCGGACCAACTTCTAACATTCCATATCAATCCAGATATTGTGGCTTTCCCTTCTTCTTACTTTGTTTGGTCATCCCTGTCATCATATAACCATTCGCAGTACTGTCACCAGTCTAGACCGTTGCTAGACGAACTTTGTATCTCTCCATGTGGATCCAGGTTTATTTTCTATCACTTAGACTTTGTTAGACACCGTTCCTGCACACTTCGCAGGGACAAGAGTCGCCCTGGAAGTTTTTCTTCGCATTTCCAATGGTTGTGGCTATGTAGTCTCCAGACTTAAAAACCTTGTCTCTGGATGAATAGACATCTTTCCTTTTGTGCAAAGGTCACCTGCCCGTGTGCAGGTTCATTCTCAGTTGCTCACAGATGACCCGTGTGTCGTCCTCAGTCGTCTCTCTCTAGTCCAGACTTCATTAGGTCCAGAACCTCTGTTTCTCCTTCGTTCTTCTCTTGTCCTTCTCTCGCCAACCTACGTCTCGACCCTGTCATCTCTCTGCTCGCCATCCATGTCAATCCATTCCCCATCCGCTCCAGATCTGCTTCAGTCCAGACCACTTCCTGCTCCCCCATCACTTCGGATCTGCTTTATAGCATCCGGAGTAGCGGTGCCCACTCCTTTCATATCATACGAACCCTCGGATGCTTCCATCATGTCCACACTCGCACCCCTTTCTTGCATCCCCACAAAGGATCACCGTTACTACACCATCTCCAAGCGGGCCGTTATACTGCTGCTGATTGGCGCTTTGATGATGGTCTTCTCTATTTCAAGAACTGTCTCTACATCACCGAGAATGTTTGTGCCAATCTTGTCCGCTCTATCCATGAATCCAACGTGGGGGGTCATGGGGGTATTTTCCACACCCAGAACCTCGTCGCCCACTGACCTGCACACTATCAAAAGCATGTGGAGGTTAGAAAGATACCCTTTTTCCTATTGTTCCTGCTGTCCAATTGCTTCAATACTTTAGGTCCAATTAGCTCCTATCTATACCTAAATGACCCTAAATTCTCAGATTTTTCCCAATTTTTCCCATTGAGATATGATCCATTCTTTCTCCTTTATATTTATGTACCAGTAACTATGCTAGTGAACTACACTAGTTTGTAGATGAGCACTAATCAACTAGGCCTGCACAGCTTGGTCATGTGACCTCTGGAAAAGCTTAGGGGCTAGCCCAAATTGATATCCTGGCACTGCATGAAGTAAGCAGGCCAAATCCAGACATGAGCTAGTTTGCCTTAGTCAGCTGGTTCAGTTTGGATTAGTTTGAATAGAGAGTGACATTGCCCCTGGTAACCATGGAGATGCACAGCCTGCACAGCCATGCATAGGAATGAGAAGCTATGGCATTGGTAGCCAATAGCATAAATCTCTCAAATGCTGTGAAAATGACCAGCCAATGGCAATACCCTCTCAAGAACAGCCTTGGTGGCTGACACAGCCAAGCATAGCCACTCCCAATGAGTATAAAAGAAGCTCATTTCAGGCTGCTTTTGGCATCTCATTTTTCTCTTTTGAGATCACTCATATCATTTGATAGATCTTCTCTTCTTTAATAGATCTATCTACACTTCTTTCATAGATCTACTTCTATTACCACATAGATTAGATCTAGATCCCTTCATAGTTTGTCAATCAAATTAGAAGAACATTACCTACAGATCTGTCAAGCAGATCTAGACTCAGGGTCAAGCTTCTTATCTTCTTATCAAACCTTAGGCTTGATTAGTACTTAGCAGAAAACTAAGTCATAGCCACTAGGATCAGACCACTTTCAGGTCGACCTTTCATTACATAAGCATATCATAGCCACTAGGGTCAGCCATTAGGCTACTGTAACCTAGATCAACCTAGTCTAGGAATACCCTAACTGCTTATCTATGCTTATCCACACCATTTGTTCTTGCACTATTGTACCCAATACAGAGCATTATGTCATCTGTTATTGTCAGTGTACAAAGCATCCTATCAGGGAATTTTCCCACATGTTTCCCCCTATCACTCTCTTGCTAAATCATTAGCAAGACTATTATCAATTCTTTCTCTAGCAAAACCTCTTGCTAGCATCACATCTCACTAACAGCAGAGTCTTACCTCTAGCTTTCTATCTAGGAAATTAGCTCATTAGCTACCCTCTCCTCACACCACATGGCACAGCCACCACATCTCTCCTTGTTTAGGAAATCACCAAACAAGCTTTCCATAAGCTAGTTGTTATTGCAAGACTAGCACTGACAATAGCACTCCTCTAGTATTCACTATTGCCTTTCTATCCCATAATCAAGGGACAAGTATTCACTAGGATTGCCAACCCTATTACCTTAGAGTCAGACTCGGTAAAGGAAGAACAACTGGACCACCAATTGGCTAAGTTTACCACTCACTCACTAGCGATTGTATACTTGACTACTGTTTGATCTGATAGTTAGAGTTGTCCTAACATCAGCTTATAGCCAGATTGGATCCAGGGGAATAAGTATAGTAGGTTTACCTAGTACTTATTGACTTATTTCTGAAGTAACAACACCGCAACCATTGGTGGCCAGGCATGAACACCTTTATCCGCCGCTTTGTCCTTGGCTGCGCCATG